>JAMZAV010002087.1:0-112656 GCA_024449915.1 Sweltsa coloradensis
TTAACCCTTCGTAACTGCTTGTTGTGCTCACTTCCATTATCACTAGTAAGAAATCAATTTTTGATTCCGCCAGTGTACTTCCTAAGTGTAAAAGAATATTTTATAAATTCAAGATGTATATTCGTATTAAATGGCTATCAGGTGTAAATAAAAATAAACCTGTGTTCATTGAAGTTCGAGTAATGATTAATTTACCTACACCTTAAGACATCAGTACATCATCCTACACCAATCTACCTAAAATCTACATGCAGATAAACTTGTAGTTACCTAAGAGAGGTGCGTGAACTAGACACTTCCCACAAGAGCATTAATTCTACAAATCAACCAATATTTAGTGCTAAATTTAAATTAGATAATCTTAAAATCAAATAACCATTTAAAAGTTCACACGCAATGTTTGTTGTTTCTAGTATCGACTGCACAAAAACTACTACACAAAAACCAGTACCAGTAAAATTTTTTACAAGTACTATAGTATTATTTTGTGATTTGTAGACGTCAGGGTGACTGCTCTAGTGATCACCAAAGTGCATCATCAAAGATGCATTAATGTGTATAATTTGAATTTAGGTAAGCATTTTGCACCTTATATTATTAATTATAGGCCTAGGTGTATGGAGGTGTTACTTTTCTACATAAAAGAAAAATACAGAACAATTTTATATTCATCAATTTATTGTTGTTCACAATATTCACACAGTTTCATAGATCATTATTATAATAATAAGCTACACACTGAGGTTCCTTAAACAGCAAGCCGAGTTGGGGCGTTTTTGAGGTGTCGGGTGAGTTTGCATGCTAATTAGATGGGAGCGATTAATCGAAAAAATATTTTTAAAGATGGCCGCCAGTTTGGCAGGTGAGCATATCAGACTTTAACACCAAATGATACTAAATTCCCTTATGCAATAACTTTGCATTGGTTCTGTTTGTTCAATACCACGCTGCACAAGCTAAGACCATAGATATTGAACCCCTATTGTAGGCTAGATTAGCAGTCGCTGGTCCACTTTCGTGACAATTAGAAGCCATCTTGAAATTCCAGTTTACATGTTAATCAAATGGGAGCGATTTGTAGCACAAATAGTTCTCAAGATTGCCGCCAGGTTGATAGGTAAGCATACTAGCCTGTAACACCGAATGATTACTAAATTCCCTTATGCAATAACTTCTTATTGTTTCTGTTTGTTCAATACCATGCTGCACAAGCTAAAACCATATCAAACAATCCCGTAAAATACTTTATTGCGTTAAAAAAGCATCAATTCAAACGCCAAATCGCCATCTTGAAATGGGCCGATTGACTCTTCAATTTGCTACGCTCGCGCCTGTGCGGAGGTAAAGGAGACTGCTAATCTAGCCTACAATAGGGGTTCAATATCTATGGCTAAAACCATATCAAACAATCCAGTAAAATACTTTATTTCATTAAAAAAGCATAAATTAAAACGCCAAACCGCCATCTTGAATGGGTGAGATTGACGCTTCAATTTGGTACACTCGCGCCTGTGCGGAGGCAAGGTCCACTGGATTTCCGCTAGGCTTCGCTGCCGCGTACAGGCCGACGGCTTCGTAAGACCTCCGCTAGGAGTAGATACAGGGGACCTTGGTGCGGCATCTTGCAAACCCATCTTCACACAACTAAAGATATTCTCCCTCTACAGTTTGTATATCTACTAAACTGAACACTCTCCTAGCTTCAGATTTGTTCCAATAATTATCCATTGGTAATATATATAAATATAAATATATGAACAGTCGACATCAAAATGCATATGCATAGACTTATATGTAACTACCATGCATGTAAATAGGTAGGTAGCATAATATTTGTATCAATTATCACTTAGTGTTACAATAGTCATAGTCATAGTCATAGTCATTTTATTAGTCTCTTTAAAATTCTTTTGGTATACATAGTATATTAGAACATTCGAGTTGTCAAGTTTCATATTATATATTATACAGCAGTTAAATAGGGTGTAAGATAAAAGATAAGCTACAATTATTTGTTGGACACTTGGGCCCAATTCGTTAAATAGTTAATAGGTTACACAAAACAAAACATATATAGCCTATCACATGTCCAGATATAAAATACAATATACACATTGCATGGCAAAAATATAAAAACATAGTTTAAGATAGACAGAATATCAAATAACATTAAGGTGCGGTAGAAAATCAATTGAGTATGTACAATACATCAGTCAACTAAACAGTAGAATTCAGCAGGATGTATATTCTTGCACTGTATAGTAACATTTATCCAGAAGAAATTCTTTAAGTTTACTTTTAAACCGGTCTACGTCTCTTATTTCCTTTAACCCCTCAGGCAAGCAATTGTACAGTTTTATTCCCTCACAAGCAAGACCTTTCTGGCGCATTGTCAAGTTACATTGTTGTATCCGTAATTGGTTTTTGTTTCTTGTATTAAGGTGGTGAGCATCCAAGTTCTTTTTGAATTGTTCTAAATTACAGTGTACAAAAGTAATGACTTCATAAATGTATGTGCAAGGCATAGGGAGAATTTTTAATTTCTTAAATAAAGGTTTACAGCTGTCTCTGAAACCAGCCTTGGCCACTATACGCACTGCCTTTTTTTGTAGCAAGAATACTTTATGTTTATCTGTAGAATTTCCCCATATTGCTATTCCATTTTTTCTTAACAATTGTTTCTTAACCCTTGTCTTACATTTATTCAGCTGTAAGTTATAAGTTTTTTTCTTTCTTAAATACAGCACATAGGTAACTGGAAACAATGAGAATAATACTCATTACTCACTACCAATAACTACATAGGATATTATAACTTAGGAATAATTTATAAGTCTCCATAGGCCTACAAAAAAAAATAAAAAATTCTTTATGTCATGCCTAGGCCAATTGGCCTAAATTCACATATATACTAATTTCAGATTTCTACTGACTTTTGTACTTTAATTTAATTTCTTAACATATATTAGAGTAGCTCAATTTAGTTCATACTTTATAGTGTCTTAAAAAATGTTGCAAATCCTTAAATTTCATATTTCATGTATCTTGGCTTGCTTCACCTCTCACCGTTTGTAATCCATTGCTGAAAGCCCCCTATAGCGAGCCGCTAGGCTCATTGGGGGCTTGACCAATAATTGTAAAATGTGAATTTTAACATGCAATAAAGAACAATGCAATACAATACAATACAATACAATATATGAAGCAGCACTCTCCATTAGGAAAAGTATACCACCATACAAACGCGAAGCCAGACACACCAACACAATGACTCGACACAACACCGAACTTGAACAAAACCATTTCAAAACGAAAAAGGGACAATTAAATTCAGAATACATAAAAATTCAAATTTATAATAAACTTCCGAAAAATGTAAATAGGCATCAAATTCTTCAAACATTTTTAAAAAAAGACTTGCAGATTTCCTAAATAAAGAACAGTTCTACAGCATAAACGAATTCTTACATAAATGAGCACGGTACCGTAACCTAGAAACACTATGTCTTTAGATTTTAGTATTAAGCAAAATATTGGATTACTAAATAATTGTACAAAGTAATATATAAATAGTCTACAATACCTATATCTAAAATATACTAGGCCAAAACTAGCTAGGCCATAGAATAAAGGCAAAAAATAATGTACATAACCTCTAGAATTAAGTATACATAATTATTTATATATGTATGTAATGTTAGGCCAAACCCTAAGTCTGGTCACAAAAAGGGTAATACGATATAAAATTATTGTCATCAAAATGTAAAAATTGAACCCAAATAAATATTCTATTCTATTCTATTGGGTATCTAGGTGTTAGATATCTATGCACGAAACTTTTCGTTCTAAGGTTTCCTAGCATGATACATGCAGCGCCTGCGCAGTCAGTATGGTATCTCCATGTGCGCACTGCAGGCCTGCAGGCGTCATGGCGTACCCCACGCTACGTTTGGCTTCAGCTTCGCTTGTACAATTCTTGAACCTACAGAGAGAACTTTGGCATCCAATACTGCCTCATCTGGTTTTTGACTTGATTTCACCGACGGCGATGCACTGGTCACCAATGCTCCTTTTAGGGGTGAAACTCTTCCTGCTTTTCCATTGTAGGCCCTAGCCTAGAGTGAGGCCTGAGGCCTACTAGGCCTAGGCATTGAATAACCAGTAAGGGATTGGATACACAAAGGCCTAGGCTAGGCCTAGCCCAAGCACTGGCGATTCTTCCAGTTCCAGTCCGGTCCAGCCGCAAAACAAGCAGTTCAGCCGGCATATACAACGTAGGCCTACGCCTAGTTGTAATAAAATATTATCCTTGATATAGGCCTACAGTGCAGGTAAATATAGACTCAGACCTAGGCCTAGGCTTAATAACTGTTGAAGATCCACAACCATTCACATCTGGCGTTAGCCCTAGGCCTAGGCCTAGGCTAGCACATTGTGTTGTTGATGCTGTTTGTGTTCCTAGCCCTAGCTACAGTTAACCGATTTGGTTGGTGGTTGGACCTAGCCGTAGGTTTATTTTCTTCCTTAAGGTGGGTTTATGTAAATCAGTTACGGCCTAATCGGTAGGCTTATCGGTGATTGGCAAGATGTTGGTTTACGTCCAGGCTAGGCCTAGGCCTACAACCCTCGACAAATCTACGAGAAGTACTCTCGCAAGACGTAATATCCACTCGCAACGAGGTGGCACGGGTAAACCGGGGTCTGCCCCAGCCGCCACCGGAGGCAAATCCGCCGAAGTTGGAAAACTTTTGGGGTTCTGTGTTATATTTGGTGGCCTAAAACGCGATTTGAGGCAACATCTAGGTAATCTTAAAAAACGATTAAAAAAAGGCCGTCCCTCCTACCAAACCCCCCCTGGCAGCAGTGAGGCCCACTGCGTAGCACTGCTGCAACCCCCCTACTAGCGAACCTAGTGTGAGAAGGTTGCAACTTCAGTTTAATTGGTACACCCCCCCTGGCAGCAGTGTTGTCTAGTACCGTGCCCTGCTGCCAACCCCCCCTGCCTACCTCGTTTAGGCCCTGTTTAGGCCTGTAGCGGGAATGGTATTCGTCCGACTGGCAAGTAGTAGGGCCCACTGTTTAGTTTAGGTCTGTATTAATACGAGGAATTGGAATTTGACGACCTGCCCACCCTCCCTGGCAGAGAAATGATACCGTGTACTGCTGCCAACCCCCCCTGCCTACCTCGTTTAGGCCCTGTTTTGGCCTGTATCGGGAATGGTATCCGTCCAATTGGCAAGTAGTAGGGCCTACTGTTTAGTTTAGGTCTGTATTAATGCGAGGAATTGGAATTAGACGACCTGCCCACCCTCCCTGGCAGAGAAATGATACGGTGTACTGCTGCCAACCCCCCCACCATTCCCGCTACAGGCCTAAACGAGGTAGGCAGGGGGGTTGGCAGCAGTACACCGTATCATTTCTCTGCCAGGGAGGGTGGGCAGGTCGTCTAATTCCAATTCCTCGCATTAATACAGACCTAAACTAAACAGTGGGCCCTACTACTTGCCAGTCGGACAAATACCATTCCCGCTACAGGCCTAAACGAGGTAGGCAGGGGGGGTTGGCAGCAGGGCTACGCAGTGGGCCTCACTGCTGCCAGAGGGGGTTGGTAGAAGACACAGCCTTAAAAGAAAGCTAATATTGCATTACCAACTCCTTACGTCACGTCATAAGAGATCGATCCTCGGTTAATGTGAAGTAGGCCTAGGCCTAGGTAGGCCGGCACTTATTCGGCTAGGGGGGGTCCAACTTTTATATACTTTTTTGTATTTGTATTTTATTTTTTTTTGTATTTGGTATCTTCCTCTACAATAGGGAATGCTCCTCAACTCTATAATGCGACTTTATTCTAATTAACCTAAAATATAATAAGAAATATTCACAAATATGAATTTATTTTAAAAACTAACGATTTTTGGCGTACTTATGAAGGTTTGAAATTTGCTAGTGGCGAAGCGGGACGAAAACACTTTGGATTCCAAAACGTTGTAATAGTTGAATATATCTCCGCGCGCGCGCTGCAATACACGCTCGACGCTAGCACAGTCGATAAGGAAGTTTAACGGGGAAACTTCGTTATCGACTGCTGCCGCCAAGAAATTCAGTGGATCAGGCCCAAAGATCTGCAGGCCTACGCAAAGCCTACGCCTACTAGTCGGAAACCTGAATTTCAATTTTTTGGTTTGCTAGGGTCCTTCTTATAGGCCTAGCAGGCTAACAGTGAAGCAGGCCTAGGTAGGGCTAGGCCTAGCGCTAGCGAGCCTGTATTAACTAGCCTAGAGGCTAGAGCCTAGACCTAACATAGCCTACCCTAGGCCTATTCTTGTCGGCCTTGGCCATAGTAATATATTTATCTATCGAAAAAAATTAGGGCTAGACCTAGGGCCTGGAGGACTAATTGAAGTGATCTTCACAGCACCACATACATTGATGTGTTGACACCAGGCCAACTTTTTATGTCCCTTCTTGATGCCCTGAACCACTTTATTTCGTCGGTCTTTCGGCACATAAATGAATATTTTATTTGGTGTTATTATTGAGGTATTTGGGCACATCGGGACCAAACAATAACGAGGCCGATTAGACATCCTTTTAACCTGTCTTAGAAATTCGTGTGACAGGACAGACTGATCAAGATGGCTACCTCAGTTGGCGAGCTGCAGCACTGCTGCTGCTACCTACCAGCAGACGGACGAAACGATAGATAGTTGTACTTCACAGCCAGCCAGGCCTGTTTACGCGCGGAATTTAAACACGAATATTCACACCCTCATAAAACCAAGTAAAAAACATTTTTCGACGGACTTTTTTTGGGAATCGTTTTTTTTTTAATAACTACTTTACGAATATACTAAAAATAAATTTTAGAAGTATTCCCGACTGACTAAAGTCGGTGGTAGGTTTGCTTTCTCATTCCTTCCTTCCTTCCTTCCTTCTTATTGTTTTTCCATTTACTTGTTCATTCCCTTCTTCATATCCCATCTTCGAAGCTTGCCTTATTATTCTCTTCGCTATTTTTTTCCTTTTTCCTTTTGCTCTTATGTACTATACATGCCCAATTTCCTGTATCTTGTCCTTGGCTTCCCCTATCTCTCTCTCTTCGCATCATGGGCATGATCTAGTCTTGCCTGTTCCCTCGCCCCTGTTCCGGATTTACCTTCGGTAGCCTTGTTAACACTGCTATATTGCCTTGTTACTACTTATGTTAAAGGTGTACTTTCGTTCGGTTAGCAGAACTTTCCGCTGGCTACAGTGCGCCGCGCTAGTTCTAGGATATAATCAATAAGAGCGCACCCGAAATCCTTTCCGTTACAGTGTATATATAAAAGTTGGACCCCCCTAGCCGAATAAGTACCGGTAGGCCTAGGGTCAAGGGAACTTTTTCGGTTGGTACGGACCGGTTTTACAAAACTACTTGCGTTAGGTTAGCCGAACTTTCAGCTGGTTACCCTGCGCCGCACTAGTTTTAGGATATAATCGATAAGAGCGCACCCGAAATCTTTTTTGTTACTAAACTACGTACTTACCGGTAGGGCCTAGTTGTTTTTAGTGTTTTTATTGAAAAAAACAGTGTTAAAAAACCGGTCCATAGCCTACCAACCGAAAAAGTACCGGGTCTAGTAGGCCTACCCAACAGCCGGACACCTTAGCAGTAAATTCTGCCTGCCGTGTCTAAAACCACTTCTTTTACCATTAGGCCAATTATGACGTCAGACAGCTGAAATTTTGTTTTGGCATTCTTATACCTCATTGGTCGATTTTAAAACATCTCGGCCATCATAGATGCCCTGTGTGGTCGATGGTCGAACTCGAAAGTCGAAGTGCGTTCAAAAACTACATAGGCCTACCCATACACCCTCGACAATCCCACTCGCAAGCTCGCAATTTGCGAGTGAAAATTTGGTGCTTGCGAGTTGGCTAAATTGAAACTCGCAGATACCTTATAGTGCGACCGCGCTTTTCTTACGATCTAGCATTTGAATCGCCGCGCCTGCAATACAACTACCGCGCATAGCCTGATGCGCAGCATGGCCTGTTACCAACCACTCACCAAAAACGAAGTATCAAAAAGTCAAGGTCAAGTTCCAGGCTACCCAACAACGCACGTAACAAAGAGACCTGAAGAGACGAACGAGACGCCTAAACTAGGCGTAAAATCGACGCGAACGACGAAACCATTCTTAATTATGTTTTTAACTTCATCTGACGTTATTGGAGAGAAATATGAGAATCCACCGACAGCCCTAAATCCCGTGCAACATCCTCCTGATAATAAGTGTAATAACGAAATCGTGAAACTTGCCGAGCATCTCGCAGACTTGCAAACGTCAGCTGCTAGGTTGAAATCACAATGGGGTCTAGGCCTTCCGCGATCTTGGATTTAGTTTTATGAATCATAATAAACGAAAGTAGTGTTTATTATAATTATAAAATCAGTGACCTTGCCCATCCTCATGAAAACATAGACGTAAATCCAGCAAGTGGTAGGCCTAGGCCTATTTGAACTCGCATTGTGCCGCGGTCCTAGGCCTAGGCCTACTTCACATTGACTGAGGATCGAACTCCTATTACGTGACGTAAGGAGTTAATAATGCAGTGTTTGCTTTCTTTTAATAGTTTTTTTAAGGTTAGATGTCGCCTCAAATCGCGTTTTAGGCCACCAAATATAACACAGGACCCCAAAAAATTTCCGCCTTCGGCGGATTTGCCTCCGGCGGCTGGGGCTTTGCCCCAGACCCAGGTTTACCCGCGCCACCGTCGTTGCGAGTGGATATTACGCCTCGCGAGAGTACTTCGCGTGGATTTGTCAAGGGTTGCCCAATACCCGGACACAATGTAGGCTACGCGTTCAAAGTGAAATCCAGGGGCAGCACTGTCGGTGGACGTAACGTGCATCATGGCCGGCCGGAGTAGGGTAAGGTATGCAGTTCTCGACCATCACCAGTTCTCGACCACCCTTACGCGCACGCCACCTATTTATCAAATAAAACCATGTTGTGTTGATGTGACAGCTCTGGGATTGCTTTTATTAGATCGGGAACAATGTTTTCATGAAGACTGTACAAAAATCGACGTCGTAAACGATTAAAATGTATCGACTATCGCATTTTTAATAGGTCGTTATAGGTTTGACTCAAAGAATGTGGCCTAAATAGATCGCGCTAACAAGGCTAGCGTCGGCGTCGTACATTTTCAACAAGGGTTTTCTCCTGTTTAATTAGGGCTCAGGACATACTGTTTGCATTTATGTTGACTATTAAACATTGTATTTACGTTAATTGCCTTTACTTTTAGTATATAACTTATAATTACACCTCAAATATTGAATTCAGCACGGCAGTGACGGGACAACTGTCATGGCGGAACGTAATCAGATCTCGGCCGCAAGGAAATGGGTTCTCGACCTAGGTTTAGGGCCGTGGCGTACGTGGTCGGAAATGGTCTATTTTGCTCATTATTGATTGTTTTGCACCGAAATATGTATTTTGATGGACATTTATACCGTTTTTATAATGCTATTAAACTCTGGGTCGATTTCTGATTTTGATAATATTTGGCGAAGTTTAACATGGGATTTGCCGCGGTCGAGAATTGGTTACATGGGCGGTCGAGAATAGGTTACGAAATAAAAGCCTAGGTCGAGAATTGATTCGATGCAGCCTTCGATTGTTAGTTGATTCGACCAGAAGTATAAACATTAGGATACGTTTTGGTACACTACCCTGGACAGCCTCGATCGCCGGAACGTTTTGAGACATTCCCCAACTATTTCGGAGATACAATGGCTGAAATACAGTAAAACATAGAACAAATTATTTTGCTAAGACGAAAGGTGGTCGAGAACTGCATAGCTGACCCTAGCATTAGGAGTAGTCCTTCCCTGAGCAGCTGTGTATAAACTGACGATTTGAATGCTCAATAATCAATCGTTGGTGAATGTTGTGATATGTAATTAGGGTGTAAATTAATGTTATGGCATTAGTTAGCCTGTTGTGATGTTCAAAGTCATCCTGCAACTCGTTGAAATATATTTAATTTCCTTTTCCGAAGAGTCAATTTAGGCCTACTTTTCCCGATCGGTCCCGATTTGTTTTCCTACAAAACCAGTTAGTTCCGGGCCATGTGTGACAAAATTATAGGAAACTATTTTACTTGCATCCGTGTTATTTCTAATAGACTAGACCTACAGCCATTTCGTTAACCCATTTATTGGGAAAAAGCTGTTTCTCGTAGGCCTAACCTAACGTACGTCGTTGGTGGTGCTAAACTCGGAAACTCGCAGCTAGGGCCTAGGCCCTCCTACGGAACGCCTAGCTCTGTCTGAGAAACAATTTCGTGTTCAAAATTGTTATCAGAATCTTTTCTCCATGGGCGTAATATTATTGGTATTGACCAGCGTTAGTTTATATTAAAATAAGTTGCCGAGCAGGCTCGAAAATATCAAACAAATTATTGATGTGGTGTGTGTACTTACAGGCCTAGAAATGAACGGTCTTATGACTAGCTGATGCTCGATCGTCGCATGTTTTTAACAATCTTGCAATTTTATTTCATTCATAGGCCTAGATAGTTTTTGATATAATCTTACACTATTTAAACGTCACCTAGGCCTACAGTATTTTTTCACGATTTAACTGACGAAAACATCCTACATTGAGAGCTGTGTGTATACACACGCCCACTTGTAGGCTTGGAAATGAACGAACTCATGACGAGCTGATGCTCCATCATCACGTGTTTTTAACAATCTTACAATTTTATTTCATTCATAGATAGTTTAAATATAATCTTATACTATTTAAACGGCCCCTCCCCCTACAATATTTTTCCCCGATTAAACAGACGAAAACATCCTACCCTACTCCGGGTTACTTCAAATGTTTTCGTTCCCGAAGTTCAACTTTCACGCTTATTTTCATTAACATTTTCCTATCTAGGATGTAGGCCTATACGATGATGGCTACAGATATTCCACTAGACTTACAAACTCAATTTCATAAATTGGTGGTGTAGTTTTGTCTTTATTGTGTGTTTATTTCAGTCGTGATCCATTGCAAGTGCCATAGGAAAACATACTTATAAGCGGCCATATCTCAACACAATGCTACTCCGGCGGGTTCGCGCTTCGCTCACCAGATGTCAGCCACTTTGCTTTTAAATCCAAATGGCGACATCGCTACATATCTCGGCCGAAAATTACGTAATTTTCAAACAAAAGTTAAAATGCAACGTGTGAAATAGGCCTACTCAACAGTGTTCCATTTTATTTATTCATGTGTTTTAACTTTTATGTGAGTGCAATAGTCTATTTGCTATTGAATTTCAATCCACAACAAATAAATATTCACGTATAACAAATGGAGTTTCAATGGCGGCGGAGCAAAGTGTCCCGCTATAGGAACACTATCCAATACCTGGATGTCAGCTGTTTGTGTATAATTTAGGCTTTCCTAAAAGTAAAAACAACGTTTCTGTTGTATTAATATTGTAGACACAACTATAATACACTAAAGAATGACAAAGTTGCCCCTTTCCCTTTGACATTTTAATGGGTTTTACACTCGTTTCCGTAAATCGTGGAATTTCCTAAAAGTTGTTGTAAGCTTACCTGTCAAAAGTAAAAAAGTGACGAAATCAAGAAAATGTCAGACTTATTATTCCGATGTTATTATCTCGTCTTCTATCTTGCGGATATCAATTTGGAGACTACATATCTTTTCAGGAAGAAGTGATTAACAATTTGTCATAAACCAAACTTTAGTAGAACATTTCAGTAAATCACTATCTGGTCATTAAGGGACGAAAGCGTAGGGTGTCCGGCTATAGGGTCCGTTTTGGGGCGTCCGGGTATTGGGTACTTGACCCTACCACCTGCTGGGTTTATGTCTATGTTTTCATGAGGATGGGCAAGGTCACTGATTTTATAATTAAAATTAACACTACTTTCGTTTATTATGATTCATAAAACTAAATCCAAGATCACGAAAGGCCTAGACCCTATTGTGATTTCAACCTAGCAGCTGACGTTTGCAAGTCTGCGAGATGCTCGACAAGTTTCACGATATTATTATTACACTTACTATCAGGCGGATGTTGCACGGGATTTAGGGTTGTCGGTGGATTCTCATATTTCTCTCCATTAACGTCACATGAAGTTAAAAACATAATTAAGAATGGTTTCGTCGTTTGCGTCGATTTTACGCCTAGTTTAGTTTAGGCGTCGCACCTTTTTGTTATGTGCGTTGTTGGGTAACGAACTTGACCTTGACTGTTTGATACTTCGTTTTTGGCGAGAGTGGTTGATAACAGGCCATGCTGCGCATCAGGTTATGTGCGGTAGTTGTATTGCAGGCATGGCGATTCAAATGCTAGATCGTACAAAAAGCGCGGTCGCACTATAAGTTATCTGTGAGTGTCAATTTGCCAACTCGCAAGCAACAAATTTTCACTCGCAAATTGTGAGCTTGCGAGTGGGATTGTCGAGGGTTGGATTAAAATGAGGTTTTTATTATTTATGAAACGTAGGCCTACCTTCATCATATTGTGAGTAGCCTGTACATAGTGAAGTCATTATGAGCCACGTTAGTAGGCCCTAAGTGGGTAAAGGGCACAAGTGTAGGGCCTAGGGTAGGCCTACACAGGCCTAGAGGTAGAAGAAATAAGACAGGCCTAGAATTAATAAAAAAATTAACTTGAACTTGAACTTTGTTTAGCATAGGCCTGCCTAGTACAGGCCGGCCTTCATGGAAATGTAGTAGGTAGGTAGCCTTAATGTGTAGGGTGGCATACCCGATAAGCGGACACTTAAGCGTGTCGGGAGATAATTTTCAACTTAAAACGCCTGTAGGCCTATCTTTCGTGTATCAGCTACAATGATGTATGAATTATGATATCAGTTTATAAAATCAGTTATATAGGCCTAACTGAGTGGATAGACTCTAAATACAATTTATTTATTTATTTTATACCATTTTGAAACTTGAAGTGTCAACTAGCCATTACCATTGCCCCATCTTTTGCTAACATGGTGATACCTACCTCAGGATTTCTAGCGGGAAGCGTCAAAGCTTCCTCGACCAGACGCCGTTAAGCATTTTCGATATTTGAAGTGTTAAAAATAGTTTTTACGGCCGTATGAATGTTCCTGTTTAAACCCGATCCCGATCACAATCTGATTGATTTGAGTATAAAACTTCATAGGCCTAGTTTTTCAACAGCTGACGCCTAGAAACGCCATTTTAGTTTTCGTTGCTAGGAACTTGAGTTGGCAGCACCTTCTGACGCACATCCGGAACTTCTGACCTTGATTATTTCGATATTTCTTCGACTCGCAAAGAAATACCAAAGCACTTTGTAAAGAAGATGTCAACTAACATTATACATGCATCACATCAGTGTAGAATATCTTCTAAAGCGTATTAAGGCGAACAGAAATAGGGGTTGTTCCGCGCGTCCGGTTAGGGGTGACCGTCCGCTATTAGGGGTTGCTACCCTACTGATTATTGTAGGCCTAAGCACATCTTAAAATTGTAAATAGGCTAACACCTAGAAATTGACTTTTAATTGGGAATGCTCCTACTTTTAATTGGGAATGCTCCTCAACTCTATTAGGGGTAGGCCTAATGTGGGTAATTGGAAACACTTTTAGTGTTTTTAAACTTTGACCTTAGGCCTATTTGTAAGCTAGGCTATTGATTGGCTGAGAGAAAAAAATGTAAGAAGAAAAATTGTGCATTGGGGTGTAAACTAAATCATGAGATAACACCAACAAGAATTTCATGGAAGAATACTGTATGGTATTTTTATTGCTTTCTTTTAAACTCGAATTTGTTTCCAATTACCCCGGATATTGGGGTAAATAGAAACATCCATGGTACCACTCATAGACCCATACGGAAACTGAAGTAGGGTTATTGGAAACAAAGCATTTTCAGCTGTGATTCTGAACACAAAAAGAATTAATACATTATGAATGATACAAACTATAGATTCTGTGTTCATTTAACCTCCCAGGCGTGTGAGACGCCTTAACACGTCCTCCCCCAGACCGACGCTAAGCGTGTGCGACGTCCTACAAGTTCAGTTTCAAATAGCCGCGCTTCTAATAGGTTCATCAAGTTGCTACTTGCAGCAGCACCAGGGAGTACAGTTAGTAGGCCTATTCATGATCGCCGTGAGATAGCAGCACGCGCAATGACGTGTCATAAGCTGTTCGAGTACACTCGCAAACTCTGCAAAGTAGCGCGAACATAAATGCGCAAAAACATTCAGTTCAGTTTTTGCTTTGCTCACCCAAAGATGACATATCGGAATCGTGTCTTACAACAGCAGTAAATATCGGATATTATATTTTATAATTATATACATTATAGGCTATAGTATATGTAGGCCTATAGAGTATATTTGCCAATTGTATATTTTTATGCTTTGTAGGTTACTTTTTTGGGGGTGGCGGTTATTTATTGGATTAGGCCGGCCTAAATAATATTTTGTTAGGCATACAACAATGTGTACAATATTTTTTAAATTCAACAATATATCTATAAATAACCTTTTTATTTGAATCATTGGCAAATTGGTCATATTTTTTACAATACCAATGTATTTTGGAAAAAAATTGTTTTTTGGATGTTATATAATTTTTGTTTGTGACAACAATGGGTACAATATTTTTAAATATCAACAATGTATCTTTAAATTTACTTTCTTCATTGGCTATTCAATGTGAAATTACTTGCATGTCTGCAACAATGCCATTGCTCTCAGTCTTATTTTAATTTATTTTTTACAGCAATACAAGTTGTTAAAATAGCAACAATGATGTATAAATATTTATTTTTCCATTCAACAATACCCTATTGGCATTTCCTGAAAATCTGAGGAGATTTCATCCAATAGTTTTCAAGATAGGGTTTTGTATAAATGCATTGCAAATTATTTAATTTTTCTAAAAAAATAAACCACGCTGGGGTAAAATTTTACACTAAAAAAACCACGCCTGGGAGGTTAAAGAAAATTTTCCATCGCAACGCAGAATTGTACGGAAAATCTCAAAAGCATCACAAGCATGAAAATAAGTCAATGTCATTCTTGAGGGCGGCGCATCTGAAGAGATGCGCTCTGTCTTGATCTTCTAAATTACAAAGTTTGCAGGTGGCCGGTTCGTTGGTAATGTTGAAGCGGTGCAGGTGGTGCTGCAAGACGTCGTGACCGGTTACAAGCCGAAATGGGCGGTGGCCGTCTTCCTCGACCAGTCTTTGTCTGGCCCTTTTTTGATCTCGGTCCACCAGTTCTTTAGTCGTGAAGTCTCTTCTGTGGTGTTTCTGAAGATCCTTTTTGTGGTTGACTTGATCTTAGTTTTTGACATTTTTGGTAGGAGAGAGGCGCTGCTGGTGGTTGCGGTGCTTTGTGGCACCTTTGGCCAAGAAGTCTGCCTTTTCATTCCCCATGATCTTGCAGTGGCTGGGGATCCATTGAGTCTCTAATAGTTTGGTTTGCTGTCGGATGCCGACAAGGGAGTTTTTGAAAAGCAGCGATTTAGGATGGAGGTTCGCTGCTTGAGAGACAAATTGGATGGCTGAGACGCTGTCGCTTAGGATCACAAATTTTGTCTTGTTGAGGGGGAAGGCGGGGGTCCTCGGCGATTTTTCGGCCGCCCTGGCAATGGCTGCGACCTCAGCGTCGAAGTATGTTTCGCCAGCTCCCATTGGAGTGGCCTCTTCAAAGAAGATGCAGTGGATGCCGTAACCTGTTCTGTTTGTAGCCGAGTCATAGGAGCCGTCCGTGAAGATGTGCACCCACTCTTGAAGAGGAAAGTGCTCCTTCAGGTGCTTCTCGGCAAGCTCTTTCAGTTTCTTTATGGTCATGGTCATCTTTCTTCTCGATGCCGTCAATTTTGGTCCCCGGGGCAAGCTGATTGGACTTGTCCGGCAGAAGCTCTGGGAGTGGTACGTCAAGTGGTGCACGTGGTGCTTCTAGGAGGATAGGACAGTTTTTACTCTTCAGTTGGTGGACTGTTTCAGCAAAGTTAGTGTGCGCCTTGACTTTTGAGGTTGGGTAGTTGAGCCATTTGTCGGGGTTTAGGCGCGCCAGTTTTTCGTGCAGTTGGACAGCGCGCTGCTCTCTTCTTAGCTGTAGAGGCTCAATTTGGCTGAACCACTCCATGGCGATAATTGGGGTGGTTTTCACTGCTCCCGTTATGAGGCGAAGGGCTCGATTTTGGACTCTGTCGACATGGCTGGCGTGCGTTGCGGCGGCGGCAGGAAAGACTTCGGTGCCGTACTCAATGGCTGGTCTGATGTACGTTTTGTAGGTCAGCGCCAGAGTGTCTAGTTTTGCGCCCCAGGACACACCGGCTACCCTTCAAAGGAGTCGTAGTCGTTTTTGGCCCTTCTCTGCAGCCTTTTCAAAGTGGATCTTGCCGGTCATTTTTTTTGTCGAGAGTCACGCCAAGGTACTTCATCTCATCTGTCTGTTTAATCTGTTCGCCATCAAGAGTGATGTTGAACTTGAAGGGATTGTGACTCATCGTGAAGTAGGTGCAGATGGTTTTGCTGCAGTTTATCTTAAAGCCGTGCACTTTGATCCAGCCTGCAGCTATCGTCATGGCGAGGCCCATTTTTTGCTCCAGTCCAACCGGACATTTTCCTGTGAAGAAGATGACAAAGTCGTCTGCAAAAAACTTTGACGACAAGGCCAGGTATTCGATTCAATAGTTTGATGAGTCCATTGATTGCAATTTTGAAGACGGTCGGCGCTGTGATTGTACCTTGAGCAACTCCTGCTCGCGTCTTACGTGTTTTGCTATGGGCACCTTTGTGGACCACCTTGATACGCCTCTTGTTAATGAAGTCGTGGAGCCATCTGACAATGTTGTTTGGTACTTCATCTTTGATCATCTGCTTGACTGCCCATGACCGTCGGTGGAGTCGAAAGCTCCAGAAAGGTCGATGGAGACAGCCAGTGTGCTTTCACCTTTGCTGAAACCCTCTTTGACTGTCTGCGCAAAGTAGGCGACTTGGTCTGTGGTGCCTCGGTGTTGTCGAAAACCTGCCTGGTCTTCGGCGATGATGTAGTTGCTTTCGAGGTAATTATCCAAGCGTGCATTGACTATTTTCTCAGCCGTCTTTGCAAGGGCGCTTGTGAGGGCAATTGGACGATAGCTGGCACCCTGCCAGCCAGAGGCCAGAGGCGTCTTTCTCAGGCTTCAGGATTGGCGTGATGAAGGCAATTTTCCAGCTTGATGGGACTTCACTGGTCCAGGTTCAGTTCAAATTGGCAAACAAACAAAATATCCGGGACATCCCGGAAATTTGTGTTTTTAAGTGTTTTCATTCCCAATTGGATTTTTGAACCATTCTAAAAATTCTTCAAATCATGAGAATTTATTGGGAAAAAATTCTATAAATTCCGAACAAAACAACTTTTTACCTGGGTCAAAAGTATGAAAACTGGCAGATTTAATTATGTAGATTTTAAAAAGTGGTGGGAAATAATATCCCACTGCCCTAGGCCTAAAGGGTTAAGAGTGGAACTTATAGAGAAAGGTGCAAATACTGCAGTCACTTGTAGGCTATAAGGTTAAAAATGCCACTAAAATGACAAAGCATATAGGCTACAGAAGTGTACAAAGTGTCCTCAAAAGTCAAAAGTGTTGTCTTGTAGTTGTTTCTCTCTCAGCTTCTAGCCATATTCTTATACAAACAAAATCTTTAGACTTTTTTTAGACCTCTTATTACATTACAATTATGAATAATTATTTCAATTCCATCCATATACAGACTTATTACATATGATTGATCCCTAAGCTCCCTTATAAATATTAAATACTCGTATCGATGTGTAAATGGTAGATTATTTTAAAAATTCCCAATTAATTCCCATTTGGGAATATTCCCCAAAAAATAATGTCGGGAATTTTCACATCACTACTGTAGCCTTTTATTTTTCAGATTGTAATTCAACACATTGTAGCACCAACAAGAATTGAAAATAAAACAGACAACAAATTACACCTTATCATTCACAATAAAAGATGGAACTTCAATGTTGGGCAAAAATTACCGTCATTCTTCATCAGACGGTGAGGAAGTTGGTTGTCGATCAGACAGTGAGGTGGTTGGTTGTGGATCAAACAGTAAGGTGGTTGGGTTGTGGAACCGCCCACTTATACATGCTGAAAAAAAAAAAATTGAAAATATATGTTTTGAGGTAAAACTGCGTGTGATGATTTATAATAAAATAATATTTTATTACCGACGTTTCACTAGGGTTTCACCTAGCTTTATCAAGGTTTAGAAACAAAAACAAAATGGAATAACAAAGTACAAGATGACAATTAAAACACAGCCATCTGGGTAAACAGATCTAGATGACAGTGAGTTGAGAGAGAGCCTCCAGATGTCAGCGGTGTAAGTTATCTCCTACTTCTTGTCACGGGACCTTCCCGGAGTTGGTCTAATGGACGAGTTTCATTCTCAGTTGGTGGTGGAGCATCAGCCTGCAATAATCTAGTTTGTCCACTTCTCGTTAAATACGAACATCCCTGGAGTACTGGATGAGATTCATTTATATTTGGTGGAGCATCGTCCTGCAGCGGTCTAAGATGGGCACGTATTTATTAAATATATAATTATATATTTTTATAAAATATTATTATTCATAAAATATTATGTTATTATAAATCATCACACGCAGTTTTACCTCAAAACATATATTTCATATCATGTACTGCAAAAGCCTTAAATCTAATATATATATAGTATGTATATATAATATAATATATATTCACAACAGTCACACAATCACAACAAATAGCAGTTTAATGAAGGTGTGTCTGATGTCGGTAGCTCAATTGCAGAGCTATGGCGCGTTAAGCCAGAGGTTCTGGGTTCGATCCCCAGTCGGGGCATACTTTTATTACAACTGCTATCATTTACTAATAATGTCCTCAAAGCGGGCTTATGCTTAAAAACCGTATATTCATATATATACATATTTTATATATATATAAATATATATATATATATATGGATTGTTGTAGGTTTTTGCGGCCCGTCATAGGATAAAAACAAGGATCTTGGGTAAAACCGCGTCGAAAATAAGATGAACCAGGGCAGAACCTGGGCGTCCACCGACGTTTCGTCTGTACTACGTCAGACATTTTCAAGGTTGACTGTGACTCTACGGAGGTTGGAGTGAGTGAGAGTGGTTGGAGTGAGTGGCGGCGAGGGTTATCCTCGCCGCTCCGCACCTTCAGCCGTGGCTATATAAGGCGGGCGCTGCGTGCTTGCCAACCACTGTGACTCCAACCTCCGTAGAGTCACAGTCAACCTTGAAAATGTCTGACGTAGTACAGACGAAACGTCGGTGGACGCCCAGGTTCTGCCCTGGTTTATCTTATTTTCGACGCGGTTTTACCCAAGATCCTTGTTTTTATCATATATATATCTAATGTGTCGTCTCTTGGTTGTAACCTGGGCATGTTGATATATTTTATTTTTTACAGTTACTTTTCTTTTTGTAGGCCTAAATGTTTTTGTCTTCTAGGCTCCGGAACTAGAGGTCAAGTCTTGAAAACCATTCGTTTCGAGTCGTGAAGTGAGTCAAGTCACCTCGTCAAAGTCGCCAGCGACTTGGCAATATTGAATAGGGTAGTCTTGAAACCCACCATGCGTTTGGAAACAACAAGCGAGTTGGAAATATTCCGAGTCAACTGGCTTTTCGCGACTTGTAGCTCCGCCCCCAACGCTCATAGAGCGACCAATTACAAACAGTGTTACATAAAAATTTTGATTTAAATAATCGATGTTGTGAAGTATATCGATGCTATTCTCGATTGTGACGAACATCGATGCTATAATCGATTCGCACTTTCAATCAATTGTCAAAACACACTAAGCGTATACCAACCGTAGGTTTGGTTATCTATGGCGTATACTAGGCTCGGCATTAGGGATGGGCAAAAGCGTGTATCTTACTTAGGGATGACATCAGGTAGTAAAATTCGGAACCGGTTCCAGCACTCAAATTACCCGGGTACCCGGGTCCCGTTACGTCACGATGTGTGAAACGCTGTTTCCTAGGCCTTCTAGTTGGTTTGAAGGCCATACCGACTGACTAGGCCTACGTTTCCGTCTCTGGAAACCTTTGCAATAATCGTTCACAAATAAAGATCCGCTTTGATAACCAGGCAATGATCTTCATTCTTAATTACACCAAAGATTAGTTTACCAATTATACTGTACAGGCAGTGAAACTCGTTGTAGGTAGGCCTAGGCCTAGGCCTACGCGCAGAAAGCAGGGAAAAACAAACGTGCATCGAATGTGGGAAAATCTCTCACTACTATATCCCGCGCTGAAGCTCTCGTCGCAAGATAAGCCTAGGAAAGAAAGAAGATAAGCCCAGGAATAACAATCCTATGCGTCGTGATTACGAATTTCGTGAATCGGTTGAAAGATGATTGCATCGCGAATTCTTCTTCTACACCCAACCATCTTTGTCAGTCAGCTGTGAGTGTGAGTTGGTTGGATCGTACGCGCATCTCGTACTGCGCAGACGGCAGTGTCCAAGATTTATTGCCGCATCTTTCTCTCTTGCACTCACTCGTGGCATGGGCGCGACTCACCGAGACAGACGGAAGCACGTGATAGCGAGCCTAACGCGCTCTGTCGTCGACTCCAGTTACTCTTTAGGCAGCGGGCACGCTCCGCGGGAAAGACCGCAACCACATAGCGCGTAATTTAAACTGGTGAATTAGCCTAAAAACGGCCGCGAAATATACCCGGATCTTAAAATCGGCTCCGGGTAATTTCTGGAACCGGGCTACCCGGGTACCCGATGTCATCCCTAATCTTACTACACGTGTACACGCTGGCTGTCTGTTCGTGTACACGTGTACACGCGTGTACTATGTATATTTTAAGATATCTGAAAAAAAGTTGGACATGTTTATTTATTACTGTATATTTTTATTGCATTCTGAACAGTATTCACGGCGACGGCGTTCGGTTCAGTAAATCAGTCAGTAAATGACGTGGCTGATGTTTCATTGACCTAGAAAGTTAAAAGGGTGATGGTATGGTTGAGGGTTGCGTGATGAAGAGGGCGGGGTGGGGGGGGGGAAGAGAGAGAGATAAGGCTTGTTATTTACCATATTTCCCGTGATACTTGAATTGTGCAGCAACTCCTTCGCGCACAGTCGGCATTTAACCTTCTTTCCCGCGTCTATCTTATCAAAGAACTTCAATTTAAGAGATATTCTAAACAATAAACAGTCATGTGTCACTGACTCAAATCTCAACACGCGTAAACAACTAAGCGGGCGACGAGCGGCGGGCGACGAGCGACTGCGAGCGGTCTGGAACCATCTAGAATGTGTTGGCCGGTCAGTGGCGAGGGGGGTGGGGGGAGGGGGAAGGCAAGGTCACCGTGGCAACTGGCAAGGGATCGCAACCACTTTACCGTTTTGCGGGAAGGCGGCGGCGGCGGCTGACTGAAAGAGCTCGTATTTCAAAATAGAATTTTGAAATCTGAAATCTCGACGACTGAACAATGTCAATTGAAAGAAGACGTGTATTTTTTTTAAAATTATGTTCACGTGTACATGTAGACGGACGTGTACACGTCTCATCCCTACTCGGCATACATGTTATTTCAGATTATTGTTATTATCAAATAGCCTAAAGGCAATTGTACTCTCTATTTAATTGTTCATAGTGTATTTTTATATTGTTATATTTGCGTAAGTTTTCTAGGGCTAGGCCTAGCCTACCTAAAATACCAAAACCAAATTGCAAAGAAATGTAAAAAAAAGGTAATTTTCATTGAAAAATAGTTTTTGTCACAGATAATAAGTGAACAATAATTATGCGATGAGTGAAAAAAAGTAAACAAGTTTTCCCAGACGGGATTCGAACCGACGACCTCTCACACTCCGACCAAGCGATCTAACCACTCGGCCAACGGGACCACGATGGGCAGTCCTTCAAAAGCGCTACTTATGCAGATGCACGCTAACTTGCGACGAGCGTAAATAATTTGTCATGACAATTAGGACACTTTAAATACTTTTAAAGCCTTCTGCCAACATTTTTAGAGTGTAATTTACGTCTTTATACAAAGGATGTACCTTATAACTATTTATTTAGTCATTTAAAACTTTCGATGTGGCAGTCAAGTGACTCAAGTCGCGTGAAATAGTCCAACTCACCACCAAATATCTCGTGGTTTGAAACGTGAAAAAATATTCGTTCCAAGTCACCGTGCGACTCGTGGTCTTGTCCCAAGACTACCGATTTGGCGATTTTGATCGACTTGGAACGAAAACGCGACTCGAACGAAAGCGAGATGACTCAAGACTTGGCCTCCCGGGGTGTATCCCACGTTGAGTTTGTTTGTGCATTCCTGTGAACCAAATGCAACACTGTTGGCCTTGTAGCTCATCGACAAGTCATTGAAGGAGAAACGGTAATGAAATATTTGATTCATAGTCAGTGGCATAACTAGCCCTTAAGAGGATGGGAAAGTAGCGAAATTAAAACCACGCGAAAATACGTTTTTTCGTGATATCTCGAGAACAACGCAAAATATCTAAAAACTGATTCTAGACCGAATTGTGGTTTTGTTACACAATTCGGTCTAGAATCTGTTTTTAGATATTTTGCATCGTTCTCGACATATCAGGAAAAAACTGTAATTTCGCGTAGTTCTAATTTCGCGAGTATCCCATCCTATTTATTACTACAATTCAGAAATTAATAAATAATAAATAATAAATAAATAAATAAAAATAAATAATAACAATTACACCTACGGGAGTGTTTCCCGACTAATCAAATCGAGAAATATCCCATCCTCTTAAGAAGAAGAATAAAAATAAAAATAAATACTTCCTTCTTCCTTGCAATCATGTGGACCATAATCGTGTGACCATTGAATATGCTCGTCGTTTATGTATTTATTTGTTTTCGTAATTTGGACATAGGCCCCTACTTGCACAATAAATTAACTAGTTATTGGCAACTGAAGTCTTGAAAACTAGTAAGATACTGTATGTAGTAGGCTACAATATTAATGGTTTACAGACATACAGATTACAATTAATAAATAATAGGTGTTTAAAAACACTACATATCTACATTTGTTTAGCTTTAGATAACTGTTGATAAACATGTTTAAGGGTATTGCAGATGCCATTTTTTTTTTGACCAAAAACCCTATACAAATACAAAAAGTGGTTGCTGAGTAAGAAAACCAGTTTTTCTCTTCTATTATGTCCAAAACTACATTTTTTCCAGTTACGTTTTGTGAAAAATGCTACTTGTCCTATAGCTGTATTAAATATATAAATATGGATTGTTGTAGGTTTTCGCGGCCCGTCATAGGATAAAAACAGGGATCTTGGGTAAAACCGCGTCGAAAATAAGATGAACCAGGGCAGAACCTGGGCGTCCACCGACGTTTCGTCTGTACTACGTCAGACATTTTCCTAGAGATAGATTCTAAATACAATTTATTTATTTATTTATTTATTTATTTATTTATTTATTTAAAAAGCGTATAGTAAGCCTCTATTATCCGAGCTGGATGAGACCGGGTGCAGCTCGAAATTATCGAAAAACTCGGATGATCGCGATTTTTTGTTTATTTGCTCTCGTAGCATAGCCTGATATGGTAAAATGATATATGACACATGCAATGGATAAAGGAAACATAAAATACACACGAAACACTTCATACAGGGCATACCAAATGATTATAGTTAGTTCTTTATTGTACTAGGTATTATGTGTGATAACACTTATACATGGTACATGGTCAGCAAATTATTGGTTCAAGTAAACATTTACAGTAAAGCATTAGCTTACACGGTAATACAATTAAAATTACATTCGAATACGCTTTTGAGCTATCACAGATGGCTGTCACAGATACAGATGAACATGCTTAAAATAAAATAAAATGGTGATAAAAGAAGAACTGACTGGCACAAGGTTAGTGTTCAAATAAGTCATTAATGCTGTAAAAAGCCCTTGTGGTTAAAAAGTTTTTTAAAGTATAATAATAGTATAATATAATAGCTTGATAATCAAGCTCACAAACACACGTACACGTCCTTGTTTGATTAACAAGATATCGGCAGCTATGCGTCATCTTGTTGTTCAACATAGTGTAATGCGGTCTCCAAGGCTGCCGCTCCTTCCGTGTGAGTTATGATGCTCGGCGCCTCAAGGTCATCATTTGGATTGTCCACTTCCTCTTCCATTACACGTGCCACTATCTCGTCATCTGTCATTTCTTGACACCCGGTTGCATCACATGTTCCATTAGCCCACTCCTCCACGTCATCCTCGCTCAGATTAACGCAACAGGCCTCTTCAAAGCTGCCAGCTTCATTTCCAATGACACGCATGTCTTCTTTCTTTTTGCACTGCTCATTTTCACTAACACCCTATACTCACTTGAAAGATAAAACAAGCAAACTGACTCGTAATGCGATACCCTGGCGACTGAAACATTGCGAGTCAAGTGTCGACCTTGGCTATCTCTCTCTTTCGCAACTCTCACCACCCACCGCTAGGCCTACAATGTATGTGAGGACATTTAAAAAGCACCGCGTCGGAATGCAGCTCGGATAATACGGGGGATCGGATAATAGAGGTCTTACTGTACCATGAATATTAAATATGTTGATTGTACATTACTTACAAGTTATAACAAGATACAGGTGCAGTCGCTATAGGCCTAGGGCCTAGCGTCAGATGCTCTCGTCTCTCTTGCCTACTTCCTACAAGCCGACAGACAGGCAGTTGCCTCGTCTCTTAGTTACACACCGCCTTCTAGCCACCGCATCCGGTGTGCAGACAACATATTAATGATCTATGTCACAGTGAGGGACAATACACCACATCCGGCTTATTTTGTCAAAAATCCTCCTAAGGTGGTGTAGCAATTTTTTCTAAGTCTAAGTTAAATGTTACTCCTGTATCAGAAATTAACTCCTTTAACACAGCTTTTTTTTTAAATCTACTGGGATATCGTGGAGCTTCTTACAGTAATATAATTGAACAGTTTATCCTCAATTGTTGTTGTGTTGTTAGGCGCACTTCTGCACATTCCGACAACATTGCAGACTTCAACGTATGCTCGGGAACCCTCGCGTCTGAGGAAGGAAGCGGAGCTTCCGAAAATTTACGCACTTTTTGGTAAGTGTTTTATTTTTCTGACCGTGGTTATTGTTCGTGTGATTGTGTTTAATTAAAATTGAACAAATTTAACACGACACAGACAATGACATCGCAACAATTTTCAACACAGATATTTTTAATCTCATCGAGATAAAATATACTTGGCTTACCAGGACCCCCCTTTGTCCTTTGGAGGTGTGGGCGCGGCTGGACTGGGGCGTCCTCTCTCTCCTGGAAGGCAGGCGCACTAAGCTAGGTCCAGGTTCCCCGGAGTTTCAGTAACTTAATATTAAGGGTTTGCTGATGGCTTGTCATGATTTGTGGAACATAATAGGTTAAGAAAGGAAGTAGGTCCCTCTAATACAACTTAGACTGATTGAGATTCAGGTTGCAAGTTTACTTGTGAGAAAACAAACATGTTACATATGAAAGAACGATTGAATTTAGCTTGGATCCAAGATGAAATAGAATTTAAAACCTCCCCTTATGACAATGGTGTTGCAGGTGTTACATAAAAACTTGCATAATAAATAATAATAATGGTTGGTTTTGTACTCAATACTCATCCATAGTCCTGTCGTTGGTTTGTACGGAGATTATTACAAAGCGTAGCACGGTAGAAGGGACGGGGTGCTTGAGTGATGGCCTCGCGCGGGCAAGGTAGGACCAGCGTCCGGTCGGCGGCGGCGCTCGCTCAGGGTGCGGATGGCGTCCTAGACCTCCAGCTTCCCGCGGCGTCCCCAACACGACAGCGTCCTATCTTGATTAGCGTCCCCGGCGTCTTCCGCGTAGCCAGGCGAATAGCCTAGAAGCTAGCCTAGCCTGTTGACTGTCTGCACAGTCGGCTTACTCTCGTAGCGTGGTTCCTCGAACCATCAACTCAGGATTGGACAGACCCATTGACTCAGGTCAAGGATAAATGTGACTTGATTATGACTGAATAATTTGGAAAGGTTATGTGAGGTTATATTGAAGTTGTGGACAAGGGGTGGGGTTAGGGATTACCGGTTCGTTGCCATGTCGTCGAGTGTAGTTGTGGAGTTACCATGGTAGCATAATGTGTCGGCTCCTGCCCTACAAGTGTGATATTCTTGTTAAAAACTATCTAAACTCTCGACTCTGTCCAGTCCCCTATTCCCACGGTTACTCTGGCGATATATTTTGCCATGGTGGCCACTTTTCACTAGTATTCGCGGATGTTTGCCGAAATCGCGCGCACTATTACCTCCGTTCACTTTACGCACCCGTTCAGTCCGGCAGGTTCAGTTCCTCTGGCTTCTTTCTGCACCACCCTCGCTTGGCGTGCCCAACACACGTAGGCTTGCGACGCACTCCTCGGCGATCGCACCCCTCGCTTGGCGTGCCCAAGCGGGCCCACACACGTAGGCTTGCGACGCACTCCTCGGCGATCGCACCCCCCTCTTGGTGGCCAGAGCGCGGGATTTGACCTTCTAGGCCAATCCACACTCGCCTTTCGATTTATTTGAACTTTTGAATTTTTGGAAATTTTCCACTCTGTGACGTAGGCTCACTGGCCTACGTGACAATCACAGCATCGGCCTAAAAACATGGCTCAACTGCGATCGCCTCCGGGCCTGGCTTCAAGACCACGCTCGACGGTGTCTCCAAACCTGCACTGGTTTGTGAGGTTAACCCGAAAAATGCATGGGAGCATTTCACAACCCAAACTTATGCCCGTCTCGTAAGCCCTAGGCTCACAGGCCTTGATTATTTGACTTTACCTTTCATTATTGATTGATACTTCAATATTTTATATAGCCCCGGGCTATTTTGATTTACATTTTAATTATTCAGCAATTACATGATTGCCTAATTTATTAGATTATAAAAACAAACAAAAAATGCACGATGGTAGGGTGAGAAGGCTGGCCCGCCACAATTATAATAACTAATAATATTAATATCTAGGATGAACGTACAAAAAATGAAATATAACTGAGCTAGGCCTCAAACTCTGTAATATAATAATTGATTGACGAATAGATAGGTAGGTACCGTATAGTACCGAATATAGGCCGACCTTTTTTTTCATTATTTTAGATCTCAAAATCCCTCCTCGGCCTATATGCGAGAATCAGCATTTTGACGCGCTAATTTCAAACACCAAGTTACAGCGCCCTGTGACAAGGAAATACGTGTAGTTCACTGCTTGTGTCTGGCGCTGCGCCAACAATACGGCAGGCACGAAGGATGCGACGCTATCTCCAGGCCTACTGCAGGCCTACTGACGAGTGAAGTATGACGAGGAATAGATAACTGGGCGATATGAACCAGTCAGCTTTGAGATTGCGTCATAGCGCTACCTCATCACGGGCTCCGCGTCAATAGGCCACGCGGGAAAAACGACCTTGGCACTGGCTCCGAGGAAACAAACCGCAGGAATAACGGCGCGTAAAATTGCTCACTAGTCGATTGCGTCGGGGCCTGCAGGGTTGGCTTGGTCGCTTTGATTTAAAGTCCCCTACTGAAAATTAGTTATATAACTGAGTGGGTAGACTCTAAATAAAAATTTATTTATTTATTTATTTAAAAATATTTCATTAAAAATTCCTTTTTTTTAATTTCGATGACCAAAGTTAGGGGGTCGGCCAATATTCGGTATTATACGGTATTTCTATTTATGTTACATTACATTTCATGCAGAGAGATATTCATCGAGTGAGTAGAAACTTTTGGATTTTAAAAATGATTTCATGCTGGACTTAAAAGTTGAAATGGAGGGACAGGTTCTTGTATTGTTTGGTAGCTTGTTATATAGAGTTAAAGCTAGATATTGTGGACCTTTTGAGAATATGGTTAGTTTATGGTTGGGAATGTGAATTTATAGATTTGCTCTGGTAAAATGGGAGTGGACTGAGGTGTTTAGAGGGAAAAGATTAGGGTAGGAACGAACAAATATTGCTGCAGCTTGACTAAGAGAGCAAGCCAGAGTAGGTTCTATCTAATTCTTCTAAGTTCTAATGCTCTATCTAACATTCCATCCTTGTTATAATACTGTACTTAACAAAACCTCACTATTACAGGTGGTGCAACTTGACGCTACGTGATTCCTAATAGCATCGTATTGGTCTTAAGAAGATGTAATAGGTACCTACCGAGGATCCATCCAGGTAAAACTTAAATATTTTACGGTTATTATGACATATCTTTCCGAATTTCTCATTCTAAGTCATTTAATAAATTTGATTTAATATTACTAAAAATATAATTTTTCATTTTGCCTAAATTTAAATTTTCAAGTATAGAAATCATTGTTATCATTATTCAATAATTTTAATTTCACATTCATTTTTTAATTTAGACGACACGCCACGCCTGTTGTTATTAATTATTAGGGATGCACCGATGCCGATTCCTAAAAATCGGCGATATTCAGAGAATCGCCAGAATCGGTCATAATATGCCGATGCTACGATTTAAAAATTCCCTCAGTTTTCAAACGACCGCCTACAATACAACTTCCTTATCGACGCGTCGTATTTAGTGCAGTAAGAAGCTGTAAGATGAGCACTCTGCCCTCTGAGCGGAGCATCGGAGCGGGACGGAACGATAAGGGGCAATTCCACGGGTAACTGACTGACATTTAGGAAGGAGGATATTAAGAATGGACATTGATATCAATAATCCATCATTGTTTTTTTGGAAAATTAGGTATCAAAATTTACAGAATCAAATAAGCTTTAAAAGTAAACAAGTTACAACTAGATGAACAGTGAATAGAAATTAAAACAAGTGCATACAATGCAGCAGTAACTGACTGACGTTTTAGCAACCTGGGCCCCGATTCATGTACATTTATCCCGGGTATAAGTGGTATAAGGACGGTATAATGCAGGACATGGCAGGATAAGGCCTGGTTAAGTCTGAGCAACTCTCATCCAATCAGAAATTTTCAATCCAACAACAAGTACAACAAATGTTTTTTTCCACTGCATTCCACAGCCATGTAAATCAGCAGATTTGCAAAAGAACACTAAAAATTTGCACCATTTTTTGTTTTACATTTTTATTTATTGACAGAAGATTGCGTGAGATCATTAAAAGAAAAGAAAAGGCGTATTATTGCCGTAAATTTTGGAATAGCCTAGGACTATCATACTATTGTTCATCAGCATAAGGCTTTTAGTAGGGATGACATCGGGTACTCGGGTACCCGACTCCTACCCGAATCCTATCGGAGTCGACTCCATTTTCAAGGAGTCGACCCCCAAAAAAAAAAAAAAAAAATTTTTTTTTTTTTTTAATGATAAATTGAATGAGATTGCACTTGTTGTCTCGTTAGTCGTTATCTTATCTCAAAACGTAAACATAAAACATCAGCGAGAGTCTTGGCCGGGCCAAGAGACAAGCAAGCTAGCGGGTGGAGTTAGTTATTGGGATTTTAGAGCCACAAAACATTAAAGTTAACAGTGCCCATCGAGGGTGGGGGGGGGGGGAACGGCCGGACAGCGTTGTGCAACTAGAGTAGTGGGCTAAAAATAACTTTTGCAAAAAAAAATCAAAAAATTTTTTTTATTTTTTTTATTGCGGATCGGGGAGTCGACTCCTACCCGGTTCCAAAGGCTCCGGAGTCGACTCCAATATTTACTACCCGATGTCATCACTAGCTTTTAGTAATCAAAACTAGTTATTTGTGCGGGATGTGTGTCAAAACAAGGTCATGCAGGCCTAGGGTTGCCTAGGAGAGGCCAAGTGCTTGTCAAACGTGTTATGTTAGTATTAATTTTATCTAGTCCTATAGCCTAATTGAACTTTAGGCCTACACTGTTGTATTATGAATAATTTTCTACATCTGGGCCTAGGCCCGAGACGGTTTCTGATTTGTTTTATGAGAGTAATGACAACTTTTCTCGTTTTACACATAGACGCAAAATTTAAAATGTCCGCCATCTGTTTACATATTTTCTTATCCCCGTGCGAGGCGGGATAATTCTTCATGAATTGGATTCGGAGTTATACCGCACTTATACCACCTAACTCTGCTTATACCGGGATAAAAATGTACATGAATCGGGGCCCTGATGTTTCACTCGGAACATATGTCTTCGAAAATGCTCTGAAAGTTACACACACACACAGTTATGAACATTACTATATTTTATTTTTTAGCATTAAACATTGATGTTTTAAATAACCCCAGAGTTTTTTTTTTTTTTTTTTTTTAAGTGTTTAACATATAAATAGGCACTCGGTAACTGACTGACAATTAGTAACTGACTGACATTCTGTGAAATTGCTAGTCAGAGGTGACATAAAACATAATTATAAGAAATAAAATAATGTTGACCATAATATCAGTTGAATCGGTTCTCGATTTATGTAATAATGCAAAGATTGTTAGACCCAAGAAAATAAACCACTTGCGAATAGAAGTTCCGTATGCCTAGGCCTAGTTAATTGGTTAACCACGATTACTACTTCAACAATTTGGCTATATTTGTGTTAGCTACTTCATGTAGCTTATCAGTGATCATTGATCAACTTGGAGAGGCCCTGTTCCCTTCAGAACAAGTGACCCATAGAATAAGAACTTTGGGTTTTCATTGTAGGCCTATGCCGGATTTTCTTAGAATTCTAGGAATGATGATGTTTTATCGTCATTGTTAAAGTTGCCCGGAGCATTTTTAACATTGTTTTATTTGAATCAACTCTGGTAGGTATTTTTATTAAGCCACTCTCTGAAGCATTTAATCACTAATTGAGTAACAATCTTCTGGTTGGAGAACTTAATATAATTAGTTTATCCGTTTACATTTTACGAATTTCGGCAGATTCACCGATTCAGCGGGAACTTGTAAGCTACTGGCTATATCCAATTACAAGGGTTGTAAATTGAAATTCCATCTTGTCTGACCATTGTCAGTGTTGCCCGGCTGTAGTTTCTTTGTGAGCCTAGCTTTAACAAAACAATGAAGCGTAATAATGGATACTGCACAGTGGCTTGGCGACGGGTTTTGGGACACATTATAAATAATAGACATGTCAATCACTGTTTACTGGTGATTTTTGCATCTATTTCTCGATGAACCAAAGAAAGATGATCTTTTCAAAAGGTGTGAACAAATCATGTTTTGTGTGCCTTTGAGGAAATAAAAATTCGTTTACAGTTAGCGGACACACCATCACCAAACGCTTAAATGAGCCTTATGACAGGGCTGCCACTGACATTTAAAAAAAATCCTGTTGGAGGACGTTAAAAATCCGCAAAAATCCGTGAAAAGTCTAAAAACGTTAATTTCATTGATCAAACTATGAAAATGGCTAAATGTTATGTTTATATTTGTTACCATCATAACCTAAAAGTTGCTAGGGCCTAGGCCTATGCACAGACAAGAATAAATGAGCCAGAAACGCCCGTGGTTGCTTTAATTAAGATTGCATAAAAATGTAAAATGTTACTTATTTACAGAAAATCTGTTTTAAATCTGACCTGGTTAAAAAATTCTTAGGCCTAGCCCTAGCCTCCTAGGCTAGGCCCTAGGAATGTTGCATCACAATTTTGACCTAGGCCCATGTGTTGTGTTTATTAATAACATAGCAGTCTTGCAGAACTTGTTAATAACATTTTAATCATATACCAATTCTATTTTTCGCGTTTATGATCACATAATCCAAACTTTATAAACAAAAACGAAAGAAAACAATTTTGTAGGCTCCAATCTTCATTGTTTGTTCATGGCTCCTCCCACTCCCAAAAGCAACTGTTCTGGCAGAAGCAGTTCCTACAATGTCTAGGACACGGCTCCGCCCTTGCTCCGCCCCCTATCGAAAGTCGAATCGATTATCGCCCGCCTTCAATGTTTACAATCGAAATTAGCCCGCGCAGATTCAAATATACGAAAATAAGCATAGAAAACGTAATTAACTAAATATCCGTAAATAAGACTAAAAATCCGTTTATCCGTTTTGCACCCTAAATATCCGTAAAAGCGGATGAAATCCGTTAAAACGGCAGCCCTGCCTTATGAACTTTTCTAAGGGATAAATTTGGAGGGTGCTAAGATGGTTGATTCTGTAGAGGTACAAGAAACAGGAATAATAATTGGTAATTGTAAGCTGTTCTTCACTGATACGTAGGCCCAACAGCTTTTTTGACAAACCTTTAAATCTTGAAAACGGTTGAATTCTTGCCGCTCTGATTTTTCTTCAAATAATAATTCTAGTTTTCACTCTATTTTAACTTTTCTTAATAGCCCCTATATCTTATGTTTTCCTGCAGCTGTGAGAGACATTTTAAAGTAAAAAGCTCGCTTCACTACTTCTACGTACTTAGCCAAACTTGCAAATGAGTTGCGACTACTCACGTTTTCCTCCAATTCGGTACCATAACTCCTGCCGTCATTAAGTTCTTTCTTCCCTTGAGAGTTCAGACCAGAGGCCTGCGCCTAGATTGTGTTCTAGGGCCTAGTGTGTGCTGCCTAGCCTTGAGTTAGCGCAAATATTTTGAAGTACCGGTGTTGTTTCTAAAAGTAAAACTTAAAGACACGAACTCGAACCAAGGGCACCTAAAAGGCAGGCTAAATGTACAATGACAGTAAAATTAAGCACCAGGCTCCGCCATATTGATTGTTTACGTCTCATTACGCCACCGCCTTCGTGTATTAAATAAGCCACCGCCTTCTTGAGTCTTGACCGGGAAAACATTTCAATCATTCAAAAACGAAAAACGAAATGAGCCATACGATGAGCAATAAAAAAATGAGCAATACGAGTTACCACCACATACCAAATATCAATTCATTAAAACAAAAGTATTTCACAGCCTGCCACATACTATATACAAATAATTGTTATAGTTCTTGTTATTATTTGTAATAATTAGTAGCACTTGACCAACATTTAAATGATATGTCAGTCAGTTACGTCAGTCAGTTACCAATAATGTCAGTCAGTTACCATGCAAAATTTATTGATTACAAGTTAAAAATTACAAAAACAAGAATTACATTATAAAGATCATATAAAACTAAAAGAAAATCTGGAGTAGCAAGTTTGGGAAAATAATTTTGAGTCTCCTAGACAAACTTTTGTAATTTTGTGGTAACTGACCGACATGCTTCGCAGCCATTTAATAACGTTGAAAGATAAGTAATGTAACATATTGTATTTTATCCTTTGAATTTATTAAAATAATTCTAGGTACATAAATGATGTATTTTATCAGTTTCAGTCAGATTTGAGCAAAACCCATTTTAATTTGGGATATTTTCTCTTAGTAACTAAGTAAAACGAAAAGTTGCGTAAAACGCGCAACATTGTTCGTAAGTGCACAAATAATCAACATATTTTTTTATCTTAAAACTCCATACAGATTTGGAATGTACAAACCCCCAGCTTTCAAATGGTACCAAATTTGACCTATTTGTGATAATTTGAAAAAATGTTATGTAGGTTGACATTTCCATGGAATTGCCCTAAGGGAAAGCTCCCAAGCGAACGAGATTTACATATTTTTTCTGAACGCGTTTTATACACTTATTTTGTAAACAAAACATCGCGACATACGACACCACTTAGTGATTTGAGTTAAATCTACTACGTACATTTACGTAAATTTACTTCAAATCAACATGGAAGGAAAGTCTAAAAGATCAAGTTTAGTGTGGAAACACTGTAAACTGAAAGAAGGTGATGTTTCGAAAGCGATTGTAAGGTTCAACTTTCCAGAGGAGGCGGGAACTGCCTATAGGCCCCTAGGCCTACACAATCTTTTTGATTGTCTTTGTTGTACTTACATGTATTACTGTGTCCTGCAAATAAATCTTATCATATCTTATCTAAACATTTTGAAGCATATGAGGATATATCACTCTTCCCAACTAACCTAACAGTTAGTTTATTAAAATCTAACGTGGCCTAGGCTAGGGCTAGGCCTAGGCCTATGATCTTTGTTCTAGGCCTAGCCTAGGGCAGAACTGCTAATATTGAAATAACCCTAGGTCTAGTTCTGGAGCCTAGACCTAATGCCTAGGCCCTATTCTTAATCAGGTTATTTTATATTAGGTAGGGAGGGCCTACATATTATAATGTCAACTGTCACATTTCCAAAAATATTCAAAAACTGTGGCTTAGGGCCTAGGTCTGCATGCTTATCCCTTTACAATCATAAATAGCCTAGGCCTAGTGGCACATGAATCTTTATGCCATGAAAGTAGGCCTATCTTTTAAAACAAGGAAATTAATGATCTCTGCAATTGTAAGTAGGGCCTACCGGTATTAACTCATTCAGACCACGTGTCCATTACAATGGACATAACAATTATGATTTTTTTTAAACTAGGAAAACGCTTAAGTCCCGCCGCGTTGTTGGATGAGCGTAATTGGTGCATAGAGCTGCCATGTGTTATGCGGATTTTCTGTTGTTCTGTGAAAAAATCATTACTAAGTTGAAGATTTTTTTAAAAATAATGAAAAATTAACTTAAATTTTAAATTTTTTAATTAATTGTAATTTAAAAAAAGGAAAAAATCGTAATATTGAAATTTTCATAAGAAATAATTATTCGATTGCGCACAAATTTTACACAAATATATGAATTTATAAAATTAAGGTTCTGTGAAAAAATTATTACAATAGGATAAAGCATATAGGTGTTATAAGTCAAAGAATTGTTTTAAAAAAGAAAAAAAAACGTAAAATTTCGATTTTCATGAGAAATAATTTTTTGATTACGCTCAAATTTCGCACGAATATCTTAATTCATGAAATTAAGGTTCTGTGAAAAAATCATTACAATCGGTTAAAGCATGTAGGTGTTATAAGTCGAAGAAAGTTTTTAAAAATCGAAAAAAATCGTAAAATTGCGTTTTTTATGAGAAAAAATTTCCCGATTGCGCTCAAAAACGTGGCAGTTCTAAGTTCAGAGATTTCGAAGGCCTCCATGAAATTTCATCGCAATCGGAGTATCAGTTTAGCCGGAATCGTGTTAACAGACACACAAAAATACAGAAAGAAAGAAAAAAAAAAAAAAACATTCCGGATTTTTTTCTCCAGTGTAGTGAAATGGAATCTTCGCTTCGCTCGCTACGCTCGCTACGCTCATCCAATAAGACTTAAAGTTTTTTCAATTTGGCCAACAAAAAATTCAAAAAAATTGGGGAATTCAAATTCAAATTTTTTTACCTCATTGCGATAGGACGAATAGTACTGTTTTTAGAGAAGATTGAAAATTGAAATGTGTAAAAACGGGCAAAAAAAAGTTTTTTTGGTTTTTTCCCGGAAATTTAAAATATTACTAGTATTGCCAGTATTTGAGATACAGAAAATCCAAAATATGCAAAAAATTCCGAAAAAAATCTAGTTTTAGAAATGCACTTAAAATTTACATTTGAACATCAAACGTTGCTTTTATTCGAAATCCAAAATTTCCCATAATTCCTTAAATATAACAATGAAAAATATAAAAAAAATACTAAAAATATCAGAAAAAATCACGGAATGTTAATTTTTAGCTTAAAATATCCTAATTTGTGCCAATTTAATTATGGTCTGAATGAGTTAAGAATAAATCTAAAATTTACACTGCTCCTACCTGTGTGCTAGCCGATTTTGGATGTTAGTAGTTTGAGGCCCATGTAGGCTAATTTCAACATTAAGTAAACGGCGTATTAAAATTGGGTGCGAAAAATGCACCGATTGTTTAGTAGAGGTATGTATTTCAAAAGAATCGGTGGGAATCGGTATCGGCATCGGTAAAATCAGGAATCGGCATTGGCATCGGTAAAAAAATGGAATCGGTGCATCCCTATTAATTATTATAGAATATTATTCGCGCTCACTGCATCCTTTAACCTTGACAAATTGTTTAAATCGCAATACAACACAAATAACACAAGTAAATAGTTATCTTCTTATAGTTTAATAGAAAAACCTACCGTTGACCACACATGACAATCAAAGTTTTGTCATGCAGTATGATGTCAAGTAATAAGACACATTGATATGAAAGGCCACACAGATTTATTGTGTCTTGGATCTCGGCTGAAAATCATAGGCGTGCGCAGCCTCGAACATTAGACCCGGCACAAGGGCAAAATTAGGTGGCGCAGTTCAACTGGGGTCTTGGGCAAAACCCCGGGCAATTTTTTGGGGGTTGATATTTAGCTTTTATGGCCTAAAACGCGATTTTAGAACGGTGCCGTGGAATTTTGTGGCCGCTATATACTAGAACTATTTGTCTCATTTAAATAAAACATATTTTAAAAATTATTTGGGGGATCACATCCCGGCATTTCTTGCCAGTCCGCCAGTCCTAAAGGAATGAATTTGTATTAAATAATGAAACGTGTTTGGCCAGCGCATAAATTATCAACAGTGCCTGTAGGTCTAATAAATAACCGGCCGGACTACAGCGGCATTCGAGGGAGATGTGCAGGGCTCGGGTGCGAATAACGTGCCGCTGCGCTCGGCGAGTGTTCCGACGGGCGGTAGAGAGAGACTTGGGTGAGGATGCTCGTCGTGTAGAGTGCAGTCAGTACTTCCGTACTTTTCGGATAACAAGGGAAATCAACATTTTTCGTTTCTTGTGAATGATAAAGAGATAGGGTGCCAACAGTTGCTTACCTTGAAATGGAGTAGGCGCGCTGCGACAGATAACATAAGCACAAATAAACTAGGTACATATAATCAAAATGTTTTCGGTCCACGTGACCTTCCTCAGTGAGTGCAGAGAGAGAGACTAGGCCAGCTGTTGGCTAGGGGTGAGGGATGGATTGAGTTGAGCTGGAAACACTTCCAAATGTTGTTTTTAGTGAATGTATAGTAATTAGGGCTGTGCGAGTACTCGATTTCTCGAGCTTTTTCGAGCTTCAGTTTTGAGCTCGCGCCGAGCCGAGCTTGGCTTTATGCTCAATTTATTCGAGCCGAGCCTACAAAAACACGCAGTACACGCGCTCATTTTCATCAACACTCAACCGACAGCCTTGTCAACAAAGACTTTCGCGGAAGAATGCGGCAGCCTGAGCCAGCGATCAACAGTCGACTCGACGGTCGACGCAGTAGAATGCGATAGGCCTAGGCCTAGAATGCAAACATGGCTCTCTCATGTGGGAAAACCTATCACACTATCGCCCGCGCTGAAGCTTCTGTCGCAAAATAAGCCTAGGAAAGAAATGAGATAAACCAAGGAACAACAATCCAATGCGTCGTGATCGTAGAAACATGATCACATCGCAATAATTCTTCTTCCAACTAGTTCCACACCGACCATCTTTGTTCTTCGTCAGCTGTGAGTTGAGTTGGTTGGATCGACCGAACGCGCACGTAGTTCGCGCAGGTGTCACGTGTTGGCTTACAACGCGCTCTGATGTCAACTCGAGTTACTCTTTAGCAGAGTCGACAAAGAAGTTTCCCCGGGTCTTCTTTATCCACTCTGCAGGCAGCGGGCAGGCTCCGCGGGAAAGATCGCATCGACGTAGCGCGTAAATTAATAAACCCTTGAATTAGCCTTAAAACGGTCGCGGAAAATACCCTGATCTTATAATCAGCTCCGGGTAATTTCTAGAACCGGGTACCCGATGACATCCCTAGAAAATATGTAGCCTAACCATTTTTAATTTCATTTCATTTATTTTTTTTTTTTTTTTTTTTTAAAAAAAAGCTCGGCTCGGCTCGAAAATCAAGTTTTTTTTTAATACTCAGCTCGACTTAAAAATTCTAGGCTCGCACAGCCCTAATAGTAATTGATGTATTTTGCCTCGCAGGGAAAAACAACACATGACATGCACCATGTCATTCGACTGCTGAAGGCAGCAGGGCAGTGTAAATTATAGTTTGTACGCTGCCCCCAATGCCTCGATTGGTGTTGGAGGATTCAAGGAGGAAAATAATAGATTTTAACATCTACGTATCTAGAAGGCTGGTTGAAAGGTAAATAAATTTCATAAAACGTAAAAAAGTTTATTAAGCTGGGCTGTCAGCTTTTTCAAGGTTTTTGTATATAACTTAATGTATATGTGCATATTTTGTTTAGTGGCCAACTCTTTTGCATTTTAACCGCTGATTTAAAAGAGTTGAAAAACATAACTGATACAATTTACTAGTAAAATAGCCAGATGGATTCAAAATATTGTTCTTTTGTACATAATTTATGTCCTAGTTAAAAATAAAAATATTCTCCATTTTCACGCCATTTTCACTTCAACTAAAGTGCTGCTCTGCTCTTCCCATCACCATGTCCTGATGACGATATGCTAGGCTTGGCATCTTGCTGTAACTCTTTTAATAATTATCTGCATGTATTTTTAATTAGGCATTAAAGAAGTAAGGAATGTTCATTTAATAGAAACATAATTGATAAACTAATTAAAATTTACGAGAAGTCCATTCCACTAACTAATGTCATCTGTTTTGCATATAGGTGTAACGTAAGTGGTGGATGGATTTATTAAAAGAAGAAGCGTCTAAAGTTACAGATGCAGATACAACCATGTTTCAAAGGTAAGGGATTTATTCATTTAAAAATATGAGTAATAAAGCTATTGATATATTTCACCTTCATGCCCTTTAAAGGATGCTTCATTGATTATTATTTTAATGACACCAAATGTGCGTTGTGCGTATACATAATAGGGATGGGACGTTTAAACGTTTAGTGGACGGTTCGAGGTTATTAAATTCTCAAAACGTTTAGTATAGTAGTTTAGTTTAGTAATGAAATGTTATTTTGTTATCACTTTTGGAGCCTACACAAACACGGGCTAACAGATTACGCCGAAAATTTCCTAAAAATGCTCAATTTTGGTGGAGGTGCCGGGTCCCAGGCTGTATTAAGACATCTTGTCTGTTACACATGGTGGAAGTGCCGAGTCATTAAATGCAAGAGTGAGAATAAAACAGTTGTTAATTATTCGTCGGCCGGTCATAAGTACAAAATTACGATTTTTGTTATCAAACCTAGGCCTCTGCCTACCTAAATTTATTAAAACAATTTTTTTTTTTTTTTAGAAATCGGGGTTAAGAACGTTTAAACATTTAAACGCGATTAGTTCAAGGGGTTAAACGTTTACGAAATTAAACGCTTTTTCCCATCCCTAATACTGTAATACATAATAATATGCATTTCAATTTATATGTCACTATTCATCATTTAGCGGTTTACTGAGAATTGAATACCATCAGTGTTTTTGTTTTATAATACCGGTATTATAGTTAACATGATTAATAATCTATTTTCTTGTCTCAGATAATGTTTCTAGTACCTAATCGATAGGGACCATCACTTTTCGCGAACGGTTTATTCACGAAAATTAATAATTCATCATATAAAGTAAAAATTTCAACTAGGTTTGATCACTGGTGCTTTTTAGGTTAGTTTAACGCTCGCGAATTTTCGCGAATTTAGATTATTTCCTCGGTTTTACCGCGAATTATGATAATTCTCATTAAAAACGCGAATTTAAGTAGCGAAAATCAATATAAAGCTCAACTTTTTCCAAAACGGAAATTTCTTAGTAGGTCTAGGCCTAGCTGTCATCGAAAATACGAGAAAATCCATAAATCGATCGATTTTGCTATTTCGAAGTTGGCTAACCTGTAGCAAGTATTTAATTTGCATTGCTGCCAACCGTCGAAAAACGTGCTTATAGTGGGCTACACTTTTCTGGTCTTCGACGTATTGATGTACATTTTCATGGCGGTGGAAGGCCTGTGACAGAAACTAACAAGGCAGTGTAGCTACTTTTCTGGTCTTCGACGTAAATGATGTAAATTTTCATGGCGGTGGAAGGCCTGACGCAAGACTGTGTTTAGCCTAACTTCTTCCTGCTTCTTCCCGTGTTGTTCACGGTCGTTTTGCACGTTTTGCACATTTCTTTCTGCTCGATTCTTTCGTGCACGATGCCAAAAGTCGTCACTATATTTACACGTGCCGATGAGTACGAGAAGGAAGGTTTCTTTGTTTTTAACAGAATAAAAAAGATCGTCGCCTACCCTAACTCCACAGAATAGGCCTAGGCCTAGGGCGGTTATACTAGTATCTATGCCTAGGGCTAACAAGTTTTTATAACGCCATCTAACCTAGGACCAGGCAAGTGCATCCATGCTAAACTGGGCCTAGGTAGGCCTACGAATAGGTTTAGGCTGGGCCTAGGCTAGGCCTAGCCAAGTTTTCTCATCTAGGCCTAGCTTAGTTTTCCAAAGCTATCTAGTAGGCCCTCGGCCTAGGCCTAGCTAAGTATGTCTTTTGAAAATAATTCAAAATGAACGTAAAAGCATGGTCAAAGTACTGAAAATCTATTAGGAGTAGGCCTATGAATTTATGTAATTTTATACAATAAATACAATTTGAATTTTACCTTTTTTAACGTGTAAATTTTTATTTTTATTTACCGCTTTTAAATAGCGAAAATGTTGCACTTTTATGTTTGATGACGAAATAATATACTCCTTTTTATACTTTTTATATGACGAATTCTCCCAACTTTATTTACCACTTAATTTGGTCCCTACTAATCGATTATCTGAATTTTTACATTGGTTACATTGGTATGAATTTCAAAACAAGTTCTATTATTATATAATACAGTTCAGAAATTACAAAATCTCTGTCGACCTGGTTTGAACCCAGGTCTCTCAAATTCCTAGTGTAAAATCGCGTTCATCAACTAGACAAGGATTATTAGATGAGTGAGCGAGCCTTGTGTTTAGTAACCGGTAACATTTGCATTTGAGTTCATTGATATATGAGAACATTCATTGATATATATAAGTATAATTAATATGGTTATGAGTTTAGTTGGTAGAAGGGCACACTTTCAACTTTAAAACAATACTGAAAAAATTATTAAAATTAAAATATCAATTGCGATGAAAGTTAAAAATTTAACAAATGAATTTTCTGTTTGGCAGGTTCATCGGGCCTCACCGGCGCCATTACAACATTTATTTCAGTCCACTATGCATTGCATATATATGGGACAAAAAATACAAATTCAATTAATACAATTCAATAATAATATGATAATTCATCTGAATGCCAAAGGAATGGAGAAGGCAATGCAAGAAATCAAAAGGAATCCTGAGTAAAAAAAATAAACTGGACAAGGGCTGAATCTGCAAATGGTACTGCGTAGTACCACGGTCCTTGTTGCATGTTATGTTCACACGTGTCGCCAGAAAGGAAGATAATGATGAAGTGCCAATGACTCCCATACGATTGCAGACACATGAGGACTTCGAGTGTGTGTCTGCCACAGCCTGCGACATGTAAAACAACACTTTGTTGTCTCGAACAATACTTGGGAGTGTGTGACTGTTACCCGCTTGGTCGATCTGAGTACCGTATTGTCCTGAATATAAGTCTACCCTTATTTCATTATTGTGGTGTGATGAAAGGAATGCCAAAAGGCTGGATCATGTGAGAAACATGTAGAGATAGGGTAGGAGACCAACAGCTTACCTGAAGTGGAGTAGGCGCGCCGTGATAGAAGACATAAACACAAATAAACAAATAACACTACATTTCAAACGTTTCGGTCTACGTGACCTTCCTCAGTGAGTAGAGAAGAGTTACTGAGGTGAAAAACTAAAGCTAGGTAGCCGTTGGCTGGGGTGGGGTGAGGTGAAAGATGAGTGGGGGGTGTGGAATGGGTGACAAGGGAGGGGTAGAGAGGAGGAGAGGGAGGACTACCTAAGGTTTAAGTTAGGTTTGTGGCGCGATTTGCAAATCCATTGGTAGGCCTGTTCCCATCTTCTCAGTTCTCCATCGTGTACAGTGGGAGGGAGTGACCTGATGACACAAACTGTGAAACAGGTCACGAAGGGAAGGCCATGCCACAGGTTTCTCGAGGTTCTCCTCTCTTACATCCTGTCTGTGCCCATTCATTCGGGTTCGGAGAGTATTAGTGGTAAGTCCAACATACTCGGCGGGACATCGGGTGCATCGAAGTTGGTAGACGATGTTGCTAGTGCCACAGTTGTTGTTGTTGCGTATGTCATAGGTCTTATTAGTGAGGTGGGCAGAGAAGGTCTTGACTGGTTCATGCATGGGGCACGTCTTGCATCTGGGTCTGTGGCAAGGGGAGGAACCGTGCATGACCGCTTCTCCTTGTTGGACCTTCTGTGGATCTCTCCTCACTAATAAGTCACCAAGGTTGGGGGGACGCTTAAATGCCAGTCTCGAAGACCTTTACCAGCTAATATTTGCATATGCTTTTTAATATTTCAACAAGAAAAGTTACTGGGTCGGCTTATATTCGGCACAATACGGTAGTTTATGATAGAAATTCCATTTTCAAGTTTTAAGAGGATTTATACCTAGATGAGTTTGTACTTGGTAGCAGTTTGGCTGTAGCTCAGTCGTTTCTGTAGCTCGTACCCTGTGCTCCTACCAGATGATGTAGGAATTGCGAGCACATATGTCAACTTTGGCAATTTACACAAAACCAACCACATAATACAATAACAAGATGAAGATGAAGCCATCTATGTTAGAAAAAGCTGTTATCAAAAGATAAAGAAAGACATGTATTTACAGTCAATGACTAGCAATATAATAAAACAAATGTGTCATTAATGCACTTCAGTAATTTTTGTTCTCTAGTTGGTATTATTATTATTTAACTCTTCCCGCACAATTGTTGCCAACCTCGATATGTTATTATTATTTTTGTATTATATTATTATTTAATTAAAACATATTACCTAATATATGTTTCCATGTATTATTCTACGGCTAAAACACGCGGTAGCCCCTTGTTCAGTCTGTGTAGAAGTTTTCAGGAAGCAGGTTTGATTCAATCTTTGTGTCAGTGTGACGTGGAGGTATATTTGTTAGGAGTTTATGGTGCAAGTTGCGGTCATTTACGTTGCCAAAGACTTGAGGCCTTTCAAGGCCATCGAAGACCCAGGCGTTCGTCAATTAGGCCAAGAACTGATAAACTTAGGGGCCTAGTATGGTAAGGTATGTAGTAAGATACCGATTGATGACGTGTTAGTTGAACGCCAAGCACTTGCACGCACACATGTACCCGAGTATATATGAAGAGACCGAGAAAAAAGTAGCAGGATTTGTTTGCGAAGGCCACTAATGGCGCATTCACTGCTGATTTGTGGACTGATGAATATTGCCAAAGAAGCTTCATTAGTCTCACTTCCCAATTCATTGACGATGTTTCAACTTCACTGCGTTGTTCTAGGCACTTGTGGGTTTCTCGGGAAGCATACGGCGGTGAACATTCCATGAAGCGATTGTGCAGATAATTTCTGATTTTACTAAGGGTTCCACAAGTGCGGAAGATGTTATTAAACACTGCTTTTGTTACTGACAATGGTGCCAATGTTGTTGCCGCATTTAAGAAACCAGCTCGCCTACCTGGAGACCAAGATAATGCACCAGGTGAATGTGACGTGTATCTTGTGCATGTCATTCCCTCAATCTGGCTCTTAATATAGTCCTTGAAAAAAGAGCAAATGAAATACCTAATTTGGAACAGCTTTTAAATAGGGGTGTGCAAATCCATTTTTAAATTTCGAATCCGAATCTCGAATCCCAAGCAAAACGATTCGCGAATCCGAATCCAAAATTGGTTTACCTCACACGGAATAAGTAAAATAAAGAAATGCCATGGTCCCGTGCTGTTTTTCATTGTTTTTACCACGTTTTCGAGACTCCGTGACATCTTCAGCCAATCAACAACACTTCATCCATCCAGCCTTCTCTGAACGAGAAGTATTTATCTCGCGCGGTAGGCCTTGGGCCTATCTTATCTTTTGGCACTGTTCTACTTTTCAAGATAACATCGCGAGGAAACTTATTCTTGTCATTTAAGAGCACATTAGTAGGCCAAAACATAACATTTATTGTATCTGCTGGCCATTTCATAGACCCGCACTTATTATTACGTACGAGTTCGGAGATAGGCATCGTTCACGTAATGCAAATGCATCGCTATGTGAAGGGAGACTGGCTGACGTAAACACGGCGCCCGCCTGTCATCTGAGCTGGCAGCCGGCCGGCTAGGGCTCGCGTGAGTGAGTGAGACAAAGCGTGCTGCGCCGTCCGCTTGCGCAACGGTTGCAGGCAGCCTTCCAGCATCGTCCAAGAGAGGAGAGAGCGCCTGTTGTTTTTCGAATGCTACGTGCGAGAAAAACATCGCGTTTTCTTGAACAACAAGATGGAAACGGAAATTCTTCGTTTACGTACGCGGCGGCCATGTTATCACGTAATCGATTGCAAACTATAAAATCGACCTATCGATTTATTTGCCTGTTTCTCGGGAGTTTGGCGCCGGATTCGAATTTTCGAATACTTCGAATTTTTACGATTTCGGATTCGACCAACGAATCGAATTCGAATCCTGAAAGATTCGATTCGGATTCGATAATTTTGAAGCTTCGCACACCCCTACTTTTAAACGATTGTAAAAAGCTAGTAAAATACTTCAAGAAATCGAGATTAAACAGTAGCTGTAGACTAGATAAAACACTATAACAGGAGGTTTCAACTAGGTGGAACTCGGTGTACAAACATTGTTAGAAAGCATGTGTCAATTACGAGGCGGTACGTAACATTCTTCTCGACGGGGAGGAGCTAGAAAGAATAGCTGGTATTAAACCATTACATCCTTCCTCCTTATATTCAAACAATGTTCGGAACATTTAAGTGCCGAAAAAACGCCCACACTTCACGAATATCTTCTGTGGGAGTTTATGCTACACAAGCACTGCCAGATCACCCCAACAGATAGTCTTATGATGACAGAAATTAAAACGCTTACCATCGAAAGCTTAAAACTTAAATTTAAGCCCAATAGTCTTCACAACGCAGCTCTATTTCTCTACCCAAACTTAATCTTTGCGTGCGCTGCCACTTGCTACCAAAACTGAAGTTTCATATCTCATTAGGGTTTTCTTGGAAGATGAGCAAAATATAAATCAAGCGATAAATATTCAAGGAGTTGTTTCGGACACGGACGCTGATATTGACGAACCTGTGATAGGCCCACTAAAAAACGAGTTGAAAACTTCGAATTTGACGAGTTCATGGACGTGCGTGATGCTAATTTATCTGCTGAACCAGAAGTGGAGGAATTAAAACTGTACATAGCCCAGAGAAGAAAGTGTCAAGCGATCAGGATTACAGTGTAAACATTCTAAAATTTTGGAAATACAATGAATTGGAGTTTTCGATTCTATCAAAAGTGGCTAGAAGAATATTGGCAGTCCCTGCGAGTTCGGCAGCTAGTGAGAGGCTTTTCTCAAGAGCAGGACGCGTTCTGGAGGAAAGACGAACATCTCTCAGTTCATCCCACGCAGACCAATTACTATTTCTGCATACCATACCAATATAATAAGTAACCTAGGCCTACCCCCCTTAGTTTTGGGAGACCTACTGGTAGGCATATAGGCCCAACATGAATAAGACCATATAACTTGTCACAATAGTTTTAGGCCTACTTCTAAATAGGGCAAGCGGAATATACAGGTAGAGTCTAGGCATACATAAAATAGAATGTCAGCCTAGGTCTAGCCCTAGACTAGAGCACAGGCAGATATTTTTACATGGTGCTGGCATTGAATAACCAAAGGGAATTGGATACACAAAGGTGCTGGTATGGCCTAGTACTGCGTCCGTTCATGAAACATATTTTCCAAAGTATAAATATACTACTTCATAGGTCTAATATGTCTACAGCAGATATTTCAAGGCATCATTCGTGTAGCGGCCTAGCCAAAAAAATATAAAAACAATATGTTAGAGAATAGAATCGGATCAGAATGGTTCATGTTGTCGTATTTTTGGTTGTCCACACCTCGTTAAAAAATGACTAAACAAACAAACTGTAGCCTACCCCTCTTTCAAAAGCCTCTAGCTTCCTTCATAATTTGACATAATTTGAAGACAGATGTCTACCCAAGATTTTTTCTATCCTTAAAATACACCCTAACAGGATCAGAAGATAAAATCCATCCAGGTCAAAATTCCTGCGGGTCTTATGGCCAGGGACTGCACTATATGTGCAAATCACAGAATATTAATAAGAATCATTATACGCACATGTTTAGTTTAGTAATTATTTTAGTTTGAAAAGCCCATTATATACAAATTATATATATATATTATAGTTATAGCCATCTTGTTGCCAATATACTGACACACATTAGTGATTTTTTCCAAAATCATCGGATTGATATTGTTCACTTGAGATGTCCGTAAATTAAGGCGTAGTTAGGAAAAAGTGGGTTCACGAGGTCTATTTTGACCTATAACAGACTATTTCATTGTTGTATTTTTATGTTTCTTCTGAATTGAATAAAAGTAAAATTAAGTGTCTGCAATTATTTTTCTTACATATATTTTGGTTTTTGTAAGTCAATGTGCGGCGTTAGAAATGAAGCGTCAGCCATCTTTGAAGCGTTGTGACGTATTGTTAGCAGTGAAATTTTTTCTTCAGTTATACAACAATACATGCTCCGTGATGTGTAGGACCGAATTGTATGGGTTAGCCCTTGCCCCCCAAGTTGAGCCCAACTTTCGACCGAGATGAACGACTACTAGTTTTGCTTTGAAAAGAAGTAAGATCATTTCGCATGTTGACGAGCGCCAAGCCAACGATTTTTGTGGTAAAAAAGTAAAATTTTTAAACTCAAAATCATAAAAAATTGCTTGGCTCACAGCCGAAGACTTTTGAAGGAGAGCTTGTCTGCCGTTTTTTACAAATTTTTGTATTTTTGGGGATATTACATCTTTTTGTTGTTTGTTTCCTATTAAGGCATGAATGATGGACTTTGAATAAATTTGTTAAGTTTAGAGTTGTTTTTTGACATTTTTGGGCCCACGGTCCCCCCAAATTTGCCCACTTGTGTTTTAAGCGCTAGATATTTACAATGGTTAAGAGTATGTTAAATTTCAAGCTTATCCAAATTACTACGCCTGAGTAATTACGCATTTTCATTTCGATTTTCCCCGGTCCCTATTGCCCGGTTTTGGTTTTGAAAGCTAAAGTGATTGCGCATGAGGGACATCTAAGTGTGGCCCAAGTTTCAAAATTCTAAGATGAACCGTTTTCTCTGTATAGCGTCTTATTCATAAGAGTACGGAATTACCTAGCTTTTGATAATTTTGATTTTTTATCCGGTACCCGTTACCCAATTTTGTTTTCGATATTCAAAAGTGATAAAGAATGAGAGATATCAAAGTGTATTCCACGTTTGAAACTTCTCAGTTGTAGCGTTTTCTTTGAATGATTCATTTTTTAAAGTTCAGATGTTTTTTGTCATTTTTGGGCCCATGGTCCTCCCCAAATTTAGCCCCTTGTGTTTTGGACGCTAGATATTTGTAATGGTTTAGAGCATGTTTAATGTCAAGTTTGTACAAATTACCACGCCTTAGTAATTACGTGTTTTGATTATCATCCAAATTTTGATTTTCTCAGGTCCCTGTTAACCGATTTTGGTTTTTGAAGCAAGAGGCACTGCGTCTGAGGTACATCTAAGTGTGGTCCAAGTTTCATAGTTCTAAGATTTACCGTTTTCTATGTAGGGCTCAATATAGCTCTGCGGAGAATTAGGTAGCTAGCCAGCCGGAAGGTTTTCGACGATTTTGAGACACTTTTTAACACATAACGGGTTGTCGGATCAGGTTGATTTTTTTTGGGTGGGTCATGGACCACATATCAGGTCATATACCGAGTTTGAAGATTGTAAATCTTTCGGGGCTGCGTGTGCAGATAGCTGGAAAAAAAACTTTGGTAGCTGTATACAGGGCCGCGAGTTCGTCGTCGCCTAAGCAGTTGCATGCGCTTGGCTGCGGGCGACGACCGTCGCCCTAGATATTTATTGTAAAACAGCCAACAAAAATCACAAAAACAGTTAATTTTTTACTTAGTAATTCAATCTAAAATCGTTAAAAACAAATAAATTGGTTTGTTTTGCTTTCCTTGTAATATTTGTGTAAAGTTTTGAAGATGACAATCAGATAAGCAAACAAGAATTTGCACAAAATGACTGTGCTATACCCTCTTAAGGCTATTTGACCACGTTTTTCTATTTCTCAAATATGATACCAAGTCAAAATAATATAGTGAATGGCTTTGAAACCTGACTCTTTTAGAAAATCAAAACTATTTTTTAAATTTTTTTCTGATCAGGCACATGGCAAATATCACCTCTTCAAAATAATTTCAAACTTCAATTCGCCCAAGCACACCATTCAACGTAGGTAGTTGTGTTTTTGTGACATTAATTTTCAACTGGTTTTCTAGAGGCTGACTGAGAGAAATAGGATTTTTTTAACAATAATTGTTTTTCTTGCAAATTCTTTCATTTGCCGGTACAAATCGGTACAAAATACCGCCAAACGAAAAAATTCGCAAGAAAGACAATTCTAAAAAAAACTTCTCTCTCAGTCAGCCTCTAGAAAACCAGTTGAAAATTCATGTCACAAACACACTACTACCCCGTCCCTATACTTTACTATATTTTGACTTGGTAGCATATTTGGGAAAATAGAAAAACGCAGTCGAATAGCCATAACAGAAACACTAAATGCACTAAGCTTCCATGTTGCAAAGCATTGTACCATTTATTGTATTTATTTATTTAACGTCTACCCTATTCAGTTAAAAAACTGATTTACAAAGGAGAACTCTGGTATAAGCTGCCTTCGAAAATAAGCCTCATTGTAGTTTTCAGGCTTCCATTTTTTACTTGTTGTTTTGTTTTATAACCTGACACATAAATTGTTGCAATAAATTAATTATGTTCTTTTTATAATAATCATATCTAGGCAATCCAATCCAATCATAGATGGACTTGCCGCGATGTATTTTCGTTCCCCATCACGCTAGCTATGCCATTGGTAACAACAGTGCTCTGCAGATGTTTTTTGGATGAGCGTAGCGAAGATTCCATTTCACTACACTGGAGAAAAAAATCCGGAATGTTTTTCTTTTTTTTTGTATTATTGTGTGTTTGTTAACACGATTCCGGCTAAACCGATACTCCGATTACGATGAAATTTTATGGAGGTCTTCGAAATCTCTGAACTGCCACGTTTTTGAGCGCAATCGGAAAATTATTTCTCATTAAAATCGCAATTTTACGATTTTTTTTTTAAATTTCAGCTTATAACACCTACATGCTTTATCCGATTTAAATGATTTTTTCACGGAACCTTAATTTTATGAATTTAGGTATTCATGTGAAATTTGAGCGCAATCAAAAACTATTTCTTATGAAAATCGAAATTTTACGTTTTTTTCTTTTTTAAAACAATTCTTTGACTTATAGCACCAACATGCTTTATCCTATTGTAATGATTTTTTCACAGAACCTTAATTTTATGAATTAATATATTTGTGTAAAATTTGTGCGCAATCTAATAATTATTTCTTATGAAAATTTCAATATTACGATTTTTTCCTTTTTTAAAATTAAAGGCATTAAATCACAATGAATGAAGTATTTTTTTAATACAAGAAGGTGTACAAAAAATAAGAATGCCGGACATTTTGGCAACCTTGGATGAGGCCTATACCCTATACAACGGTTTGTTTTGACGCGCGCCTGGGGGCATGTGACGCGGATGGATGGGGACCTGCTGAGCTGACCGAGCCGGCCGGGCGAGGGTAGACACTCGGTTAGAACATGTGTTGTATTTAGTAAGGGGTTGACATTCTGTGTGGATGGAGTGTTCGCAGATTTGTTCTAGCACAGTAACAGCTCAACAAGTGTTTTATGTACTAATTTAATTAATGTGATAGTGAATAGCATTACAAGGTTTGTCGAGATATGTGAAGAGTACGGATGGCTCAGTGACTTCAGTTAACAAACATGCCTATATAGTTGAAGTGTGGATTTTGTCTTCTTTTAGGTTCTAGTAGTTTTTAAAGTTAGTGATACGTGTGTCATACAAAGAGACGGCAAACATACCGAATAATTATTAGTTTTATAAATAATTACAGTGACTACAGTTAACAAACATAGTTGGAAGTGTGGATTTTGTCTACTTTTAGGTTCTAAGTTGTTTTTTAAGTTCTGATAAATGATTCATACAAAGAGACGGCAAACATACTGAATAATTCTTAGTTTTATAAATAATTAATGTGTGACGCGTGAGTGTTTAAATGTGGATGTATTGGACAACAAAATCAAAATCAGGTTTATGATACAGAAATGTGGTTTTCATATAATTCCGTGGGTTAAAATCGTGTTACAAATGTATACACTGTTCTAATCCTTACAATGATAAAGAAATCATTAAAGTCGAATCACTTTTAGTCAAAGAGTCCACAGTACTCCCGTATGCGACTTGAAATCCTTTAGATATATCGTTGTTCTTTACACGTGGAGAGTAACAAAAACTGTTGCCTAGCAGTGTTGAGAGAATGAATGTTAATAATATGCTCGAACCCATCATGGATAGTACAATCGAAATTAGCACGCAAATTTTTTATTTTTTCCGATTCGTGACAATATAAGCACTCTGTGTCGGTATCCATTGATGTACATTCATTACAACTACACCATTTAAGATCACCTTTCCTGCCACTAAACTGTTTTATCCAGGCTTCTTTTTCTTTATTTTTCTTTAGATTTTTCCTCTGTTCACTTTCTGTGTATGAAGGCTCGAAAATGAAGGGAGCTAATCCTAACACCCTGTACATAGAACAAACACTTTTCAACTGACCCGTCCTGTGCCCGATGGTATTGAATGGGCGGGCAGTGAGCGGCCGCATTTACTCGAGTCGATCGGTAGCGAAGCTCTGTAGCCATCCAGCTACGTCACGGGTGGTGACGTCACGCACCATACAATTTCCACAATATTGGTCGTACCATGTTTAAATATTGACCGATTTAATTCATTTTTTTTCTAAATTCTTAAAATAAATTTAGGTTTAACATAAGTAAGCAACAAGTCATTGTGATAGTATGGCTTTAAGATTAATTAAAAAAATTAAAAATTTAAGTTAATTTTTTATTTAATTTAATTTAATTTTTAAAAAAATCTTCTACTTTGTAATGATTTTTCACAGAACAACAGAAAATCCACATAACACATGGCAGCTCAATGCACCAATTACGCTCATCCAACAACGCGGCAGGACTTGAGCGTTTTCCTAGTCATAAAGGCAGCAATCTTCTGCAGGTGAAAAATGTGCGTCTAATCCCGTAAGTGGTGTTAATTAATTATTGGTAATGTTGATCAAAATGATACAACGTGCACAGGCCGATAGATTTTTTTTGTTATTGTCTGCAAAGTAATTTTAAGTTTTGCCAGTGTGTGTGTTCAGTTTACTACTATAGTATTTTCCACATTGAGAAGCAAAGTACCAAATTGGCTAATATATTCATTGGGTTGACAATACAGATTTGAGATCTTGTGTTAAAACGTTACTCACTGATGCAGACTGGAAGGGATGAGCAGTAATTTGTCGCCAGCCTCCCGGTCAGTTGTCTGGCAAACCGGGTGTCTAAGCAATCAGTGTACCCTTCGTTCAGTGCGAGAGTGTTGAGACTATATTGTTCAGGAGAATTTATTTTGCGAACAATCTGTAAACGCTTTACTTATCTTTATAGAAGGGAAAGCCTGTGGTGGTCAACCCAAGTGAATTAGAAGATTACCGTTTTCGTGTTGATTGACAGGTAGGCCAATAAACGTCACACTCCCGCAGTGCTGAGTGGCTTTGACTGTATGTGCCGCACTATGTTTCTCAAGGTGGAAAATACTAAAGTATAATTATTTTGATTGAAATCTGTATCCATGGTTTCTTATGGAAGGCTGGGAAATGGTTTTCACCGTCATAAATAAAATAAATAAATCCCTATTTAGAGTCTACCCACTAAGTCACACAACTGATTTTCAGTGGGGGACAGTAAACCAAAGCGACCAAGCCAACCTTGCAGGCCCTGACGCAACCAACGAGTGAACAATAACCAACCAAAGATCAAAATTTTTAGTAGGAAATATAGCAATCAGTGGTATGGACGGTGCGAACACCCGCGGATCAACACCAGAATCAACAAGGCCGATTCAGAACAACTTTAAATTTATTATGTGCCTCGTTACTAGGACAGCTCCAAAATCACCGTTTACAAATTCCAAAGACAAGAACTTATAGACTTAAGTCCAAATCAAAAGTTAAAAAACTTCTGACTAGCAGGATTCAAACCCTGGACCTTCTGCATTGGAAGCAGGTAGCCTAACCACAAGACCAACGAGCAACACATATTTGCCACCCACACATGTTTGCCATTGTCATGTTGTATTTGAACAATAATTATTACGTATTTGCAAATTCAGAATCCATAATGGCAAGTAGCTGAAATTCAACGTTCCTTTCTTGAACCATGGTCACATTTTCTCTCATTTGAACGTCACTGTTTATAGATTATCTTCATGAAGGTTTCAAGGTTCATCAATTGGGCAAAAAGGCAAAAGGGCAAAACTAAATGTTTCTTTTGTAAGCCTTGAATTTTTTTCTTCCATCTATAAGTGACATCCAGAAATCACAAACAAACGGAGATGGGCACTATTGAATATACATGTACTGAAATACATTTGTATTTCAAATACTGTGTTGAAAAGTATTTGTATCTTGTATTTCAAAATACTCAATTTAAATGTATCTTTGTATTTTCAAAATACTAAAACATTGTATTGCATGGGAAAGTTAATCCAAAGAGTTAGGCCTCAAAAAGTAATATTTCAACAACAATTCAACATTTTTCTATGTAAAATTATTATTTCCTAAGTAACCAAAATTAGGACAGTGGATGAGCTTGAGCCAACTTTTTTGACAATCTTAATGTCCATTTAAAAAAATCACTTGCCAGATACTGCAAATTTTACTCACATTCTGGACCATTTTCTTACCTCCAATTTTATCCAAACAATTTGAAATTTTAGGATATTGTTCACGAAGGGCGCTAATGTCTATCTGACACCATTTCCACATTTCACATTCATGTTTCATAAGCTCATCATAAGCTTGGCAAAGTACTACCAATTGTTTCTTTACGGCAGATATTATAAGATTATAAGTGCTTGTTTATTATCACAGTTTGTTGTGTAGAGGCTGGCAGACACCTTGTGCTTGGGGCATACTGCCCTTTTCTGCCAACCTTCCTACTAAGCCTATTAGTGGAAAATAAATAATAATAATAAAAAAATGTATTGCCAGTTAATTTAAAAAAATGAGTAATATTATGAAAATTTAGTGTGATAGATAATTGCTTATTTGTTCCTAATCAACCTTCTAAATTTTAAATCTTTAGGGTGAAAATAATGGCTTCAAAGTGTTCCGGAATAATAAACCCTTGCATGCCACATTGAAGCCTGGTTTGACAGAGCATTCATTATTGGGTCATTATGTTAAAATGTTCGCATTTATATTATAGACTAGTACCGTACTAAATATTATGTTTTTACTTTTAATAATACTACCAAACAAATCCTGTGTCTTATATAACATTAAAGACCCTGTAAATTTGCCATTACCGTAATATTATGTGGCGTAGGCATACTTTTAAAATTTTTTTTTATTGCACATCTGAAATAATCATCCACACAATCAATCATCCACATAATCAAAAAATAATTATGTGGGGCTACAATTAAAATTTAAAATGAATTATGTTTAATTGTATGTTTATTCATTCACTAATTTAGCCTACCAATGATGATTTTTGCAATGTATCTTGTATTTGAAAATACCTACTGAGTTTTGAAGTATTTTGTATTTCAAATACAATTTTTTGAGTATTTTGCCCATCTCTGCAAACAAAGTGGGTTATGTTCTAAGGAATTTTGAATTACCTACCTAATAGGTTTTATTATCTGTAACAATCAATTTGAAATTACTAAAGCTCTGCAAGTCATGAAATGATCAAGTTCAAGGATACATTCCTATTTTCTGGCTCACAGACAGTCTCAAGAAGCTGAATGCAGTACAGTAGTACCATTCCAAATACCAACCATAGATTAAAAAAATATTAAATGAACATGATGTAGGTTATGAATGACACAATTTCAGCAATTAACATTTTGGATAACAATAAAATACTTTACATTCAACCTAGGCATGTTAAAACATATGGTATTAAGTTAGTGATATAGTTTAAGCCTATGTTGGTCATCATCATCAAATTATAACACCTTATAATATACTCATCTGTAACATATGGTCTCTTTTCCATTTAGTTTATTTTTTCTTCAATTTTTAATTATAATTTATTTTCTCCTTGAATCTCTTTTCGAAATTCAAGCAGATATTGTAAATTGTGCTCGATCTCCGTGGATTTGAAAACACTTCTCCCAGAGTTCTAGTGGGCTTGTGAAATGCAAGAGTGGTTGGTTAACTGTCGTTTGTAGGTACTACCTTCAGATGAAGTGGTGTTTACCGGTGTTCAATGATTTATGAATAATTTAAAATATATCGACCTATAGAAACATTTAGACGTAAGCATATACGCAACGTGAGGTAGGTATTTATTGACTGTTAAATTGCAGCTTTGAGTTTTCTAAACACAAATTTAATAACTTGACTAGAATGTGGACATGATGCTGTTAAGTGACCAAGCGCAGGTAGCCCAAGTTGGTATAGCGATGTAAGCAAGGCAACACGTCAAAGCTGTTGTCGAGGCGTAACTGTTGAGAAGTGGTTACAAGTTGGGAAGAATGGAAGTCTTCACGTAAACTTACTGAGTTATCAGACAATTTAGTTGTTAGTGGTAAGTAATGCTTTTGACCAAGTATTTACGTATGTAGGCCCACATGTGAACCATTGAAATTCATACCGTATTGCATTAAAGCTAAGGAAGTCTTAAAATTATAAATATTTCACTCCTGAAATATATTTTAAGACACGTATTGGTCACATTGTGTGCTCTTTTGCATTGTAGTTTTAATAATTTTGTACTCAATAAAACTCGTTGCTTTTATTTCACAATACGGTATATTAACTTAATTGTGTAAGCCACTTCTAATCCCCTCCTGAAATGTAGAAAAGTCCAGAGGCGGATTAAAGCAGGGCACGCACCACAACCGCTCCGGTCCGTTTCTTCCAGTACAGCATTCTGCGCACTGACTCATGTGAGACACCGCGCACTTGCTCCGCTGCGCCCAGTACATGTGTAACTTCCCCTCTTTCGCTCGGTTCCGTTCATCCTCGATTGCTCGAGTGAGCAACTTGGACATACAGCCGGACGGGGTAGAAGACCGACCCAATTGAAGAAAGCACCGTGTTGAGTTTACTTATAAAAATAGTCCTACTATGAGGTCGAGAAACAGAATGGAACTGGTGAACCGAGTGTAGCACCTGGTCGCACGACCCTGAGCGGAGCGTCTGGTGCGCGGCACTTGGGACGGTACCGAAGTGATTACTCACACCACTCTGGGCTGGCCACGGAACTGACCAGAGCCGCTGTGGTGCGCACCGTGCTTTATAGGTACGCGCAGGAGCAGGGGCTCCGAATCCAACCATTAGAAATATATATACCAATGTACGTACCCAATGCCATACATAGAATACAAGTTTTGTATCATGTATTTTGAATCTTTATTTAAAACTCCCAATAAAAAACACATTTTCTTTTTATTGTTTAAAATCATCAGTCAGCCTCTGTAATGTGTCTGCTATATGCTAAATTGAAAATAAAATCAACCGTTAAGTAAGCTCGAGATGACGAAAAACAAATTAACGCACACAAACTACATTGTTTTTTTAGTATAAATTAGTTGATTTGGAACCATGCCATTCATTGAAGTCAATGTACTATTATTGTGTACGCCTATTATGAATGTGTTTAAATGAATTATGAATGTAGTAGGTATACAAGATATTTATGTATGTAGAATGTACACAAAACACATGTATTTTATTTATATTTTAAATACTTACTTTCCGTGTACGGTTAAACACAATATTTCCTGAAATTTGCAACAGCTATTCCTTTTGCATTTGCTTCCAAGATATCGCGCAGGGTACATAGTTCGTCGAGGCGGGGGCAAACCAGGAGGTGACTCGGATCCTGTACCTGTCCGCACTCACACATGGGCTCTTGGTCTGCTGCATGGTAGGAGGCCCCACTTCTGCAGGTTGGTCCCGCATCTCGGCACTCTAGTGCGGCTTCCGCCAAACAGCAAAGGGCCTTACACTAGGGTAGGTACCGTAAGTACACGCTAAAATAGGCCAGCCTCTGACAGGCCCTACAGTGAGTGTGAAGAGGGAACATAATGCATCATAAGCATAAAGTGTTCTTGTACCGAGTTTAATTGATGTGATGCACTTTGCGGAAAGGGACCTTAGGGTGAACTTTTTTTAAATTTGTTTTTTCAAGTTTCATATAGAAGAACATTTTCTGAACATTTAGGCTATCAATCAAGGCTGTTTTGATGTTCGGTGCATTCTTTTTCCTGCAGCCATGAATCATTACAGCTGAATCAGACCTGGTTTTTACTACGAGCATTTTACGCAGGTTGGTCGAAAATGCGGGTAATTTTTGTGATGTAAATGCACTGAGCTGCAACGCTAGTTGGGGTTTTAACTTGTGTAAAAACTCCAAGTTACTCGAATAACGTTGATACGCCCGTTCATGTAAACGACAAGTCAAGTCTGCACGCCTCTTAGAAGGCGTGTGCCCAGCAACGCTGCAGGTGTGAAGGTTTATTTATTTATTTATTTACAAGCCTTCATGCAAATAACTCACGTACATGTCACAGACATGACAACGACTACTGTACGGTAAGTGTACGTGTACCTTACGACGGTATTTGCATGCACATTAAGACGCAAGTGAGTAACCCTCGTTCAACCCAAGTTAATTTAACTCCAGTAATAAAAACCAGGTCTCAGGGCATTGATTATAAGAAAGTGCCAAAACCAAACTAAACCAAAATTCGGAATTTTGGTTTATTTCATAATAAATAATAACATCATTGATAGAATAGGTAATATTCAAATTAATAATCCGTGGCATTGATTAAATTCCCCTACTGCCCCCTCTACCACCCTTAACATTGAAATGTGATATGAGTTTTTATGCTGTGTGTTCACCAAAAACCAAACTCCAAAATAAACATAAAGCCGTAGTTATAGAGTATGATCATTAATCACAGCCTTTTGAAAAGATCAAAAAATATTTTTTGGATTTTTTTGGTCGATGCATTTTTCCTCTATTGCTACTTTTTTGAACGATTTTTGGTGCTAAGTTTTTCCCATTTGGATGGCTGATATTTTTATTGTAGCTTACACTCATCTTTGACTATAGAATGTGGTACCGTATTTTGAAATTTATAGCTTTTGTATCTTAAGATCTTCCTTTTTTTCCTTTTGACGGTACAAATACCACAAAAGTACCGGAAAATATAATACACTGTAAAATGTAAGGTATTGAAGATAGGCCTACACATTTCAAAATAACACATTCTATAGTCAAAGATGAGTGTATAAGCTATTAAAAAAAGTCGCATTAGAGGAAAATGCATCAACCAAAAAATCCAAAAAATATATTTTGATCTATTCAAAAGACTGTGATTAATGATCATACTCTTAACTACTATTTTATGCATATTTTGGATTTTGGTTTTTGGTGAACACACAGCCTTAAGAGGTCGAATTTACATTGTTGTTTTGGTCCAATCAACCACCATGCTAAAGCCAAAATTTCATGCTTGGAGCTGCCTAGTTTTCAACGTAGCTGGCTGAAACTATCACATGGGTTGGGAAGCCTGCCTAAAAAGAAGAAGAGTGAGCGCAGTTTTCGGCTTCGACTTCAGTTCTATAAAAACGTTGGTTTTTGGAGTGTTAATGAAGGAAAGTGTCCTGAAATACTTCTTAAAGAAAATCATTTGGATCTTATCAGTCTAGGCTAGGTCTTTCTACGTCAGTTAAGTTTGATCTAGGCTACTCTCCGTTCCAGGATTGCAGGCAGTGTTTGGATAATCCCTCTGGGTAAGTAGGGTCAAGTCAAAGTAGGCCTAGGGTTAAGTTAGACTAGGGGCTTGCTAGCTACATTTGAATTTGTAATGTTTAGACTTTGTGCCTACCTGTTAGGCTCTAGACTACACGGGAAAACAATAACAATAACTGTTATCTAGGACTTTGCCTAGGCCCATTGCCTAGGCTATTGCACCACGTATAGGCCCTAGTAGGTAGGTAGCCCTAGCTATATAGGCTGCCTAGGCCCTACCACCCAAAAGGTCTATGTCCTAGGCCTATTAAAATAAATTAGGGTACCGGTAGACCTAGGCCAATTTGTTCAGTCCTATAGGGGCTTAGGCATAGGCCTAGGCTTTTGAAAAACAAAATTGTAAGCTAATTGGAATGAAGGCCTACCGGTACCTGGCTAGTTTTGAAATATACCTAAGTAGACCTAGCTGAATAGCCTAACGAAAACCCCTAGGTCCTAGCAAAGTAGGCCTAGGGTAGCCTAAACTGTGCTACTGAAGCTAGGCCCCTAGCCCATTGCTCGGTTTAGGCCTACATAATCTAGCTAGGCCTAGGCACTATGCCCACTTTTCCTAAAGCCCCAAACACAACTTAAATTGCAATGGGATTATAGTCATAATTTCCTAGGCCTACAATAAAACCAGATTACATAGTAGGGCTATAGATAAAGTTCCCTCGCGTCTGAGGAAGGAAGCAGAGCTTCCGAAATTAACGCACTTTTTGGTAAGTGATTTTTTTCTGACCGTGGTTATTGTTCGTGTGTTTGTGTTTATTCAGCTTATATAGGCTACAATCCCTATCCAGCAATGTTAACCATTTAATTGGGGGACGTAGGCCTAACGCAAACGCATCATACTGTACAAGTAGCCTAATATTGTTTTCAGCAATTCGTGTGGGCCTAATCGTATGGTCATCTGTACTAGCTAATTGTTTTAAATGCACTATTGTGCGGTTAACGTCAATACCACCTAGGCCTGTTTAGCCTATAGGGTGCTCCACCACCACCACAGGGCGGTGTTGCAGAGTGATAAGGAGTTCGACTTCATAGCAAGATGTCGATTGTTCTTCACATCTCCCAAGGGACATTTTTCTTTCATTTTATAGACCTACTGGTACCTACTTCATATTTTTCTGCAACAGATTTCATTACTATATTCAGCCTCATCTACTTCAGAGATAAGACTTAATAATAGTGTGGAAATTGCTATGAAGATTTAATGAAAGGTTATTAAGACCCACAGTAGGTAGGTGTAGGTCATTAAAAAATTAAATTAGCATTTAACTTTAGCACTAAGCCTATCATTTTAATTTTTTATATAGAATAGTATAATAGGTGTATGTATTAGTGTCCTTTTAGCTTCACTTTCACTTTTAAGTTTTAAGTAAAGATGGGACGATTTCAAAACCGATTCCACCGATTTTCTAAGAATCGTTAGAATTGTGATTCCCATATTTTTATGCCATTTGAGCGATTCCGATTCCTGTTGAAAATATCAATAAGGTCGCACGACGTACGCACTCCCGAGCCCCACTCGGCAGGCCTCAGGCGGTCTCGCATACGACCACCTCAAAGAGAGTTGTTTTTACCACGTTTTCGAGACTCCATGACATCTTCAGCCAATCAACAACACTTCATCCATCCAGCCATTTCTGAACGTGAAGTATTTATCTCGCGCGGTAGGCCTATCTTTTGGCATTGTTCTACTTTTCAAGGTAACATTGCGAGGAAACTTGTTGCTGTCATTTAAGAGCCTGCAGGGCCGGCTCGCGTGAGTGAGTGCGTACGATTGCGCAACGCCGTAGGCAGCCTGCCAGCATCGTCCAAGCAAGAGAGAGAAGAGCACCCTGTTGTTTTTCGAATGCTACGTACGGGAAAAACATCGCATTTTCTTGAACAAGCCGCAAGCAAACCAAAATTTTTCTTTTACGTACGTGGCGGCCATGTTGACACGTGATCGATTGCAATATAAAATCGACCTATCGATATATTTGCGAGTATCTCAGTCTCGGGTGTTTGGCGCAGTATTCGAATTCTTTTGAATACTTCGAATTTTTACAATTCGATTACTAGGCCCCATATTATTCAAAGATTTGATTCGGATTCAATAATTTCGAAGCTTCACACACAACCATCGACAATCCCACTCGCAATTTGCGAGTAAAAATTTGTTGCTTGCGAGTTGGCAAATTGACACTCTCAGATAACTTATCGTGTGACCGCGCTATTTTTACTATCTAGCATTTGAATCGCCGCGCCTGCAATACAACTACCGCGCATAACCTGATGCGCAGCATGACCTGTTACCAGCCACTCGCCAAAAACGAACTATCAAAAAGTCAAGGTCAAGTTCCAGGCTACCCGACACTGCACGTAACAAAAGGTCTGTTCGTTGGACCTGCTCGACTTCGCTCTAAGATCACTTTAGAGTAGGTTGAATTTAGGCCACACCCACGCTCGAGGAAGTTAGATCACATACTCTTGTGTTTTTTTTGCGCATTTTGGGGCGAAAACCGACTCTAATCTGCTCTAAAAAAAAATCAATCCAAAAAGAAAAAATTTGTTCGCATTTATTGACAAAATATTATTCACACTTCCAGCAAACGAGGAAGCTATTTTTATTTAAATAACGCCTGTAATTCGCTATTAAATCGAACTTGCTCGTAACTTGCTCTAACTCGCTCAGTCCTAAAATGTCAGAGCACGAAAATCATGATCTTTCTGCTCTAGATCAAGTTGCTCGAGTCCAAAAAACGCAATTCGAGAAAGTGATCTCGTGAAACGAACGGCTATTTCGTTATCTGAGCAGATCTGAGCAGTTAGAGCAGGTCCAACAAACAGACCTAAAGAGACGTCTAAACTAGGAGTAAAATCGACGCGAACGACAAAACCATTCTTAATTATGTTTTTAACTTCATCTGACGTTATTGGAGAGAAATATGAGAATCCACCGACAACCCTAAATCCTGTGCAACACCCTCCTGAAAATAAGTGTAATAATGAAATCGTGAAACTTGTCGAGCATCTCGCAGATTTGCAAACGTCAGCTGCTAGGTTGAAATCACAATGGCCCTAGGGCCTACCGCGATCTTGGATTTAGTTTTGTGAATCATAATAAACGAAAGTAGTGTTTATTTAAACTATAAAATCAGTAACCTTGCCCATTCCCATGAAAACATTGACGTAAATCCAGCAGATGGTAGGCCTATTTGAACTCGCATTGTGCCGCGGTCCTAGCCTAGGCTGAGGATCGAATTCCTATGACGTGACGTAAGGAGTTGGTAATGCAATATTAGCTTTCTTTTATTTTTTATTTTTTTTTATATTAGATGTCGCCTCAAATCGCGTTTTAGGCCACCAAATATAACACAGAACCCAAAAATTTACCACCTTCAGCGGATTTACCTCCGACGGCTGGGGCCTTGCCCCAGACCACGGTTTACCCGTTCAACCTTGTTGCGAGTAGATATTACGCTTTGCCGTACTGCTCATGGATTTGTCGAGGGTTGTTCACACACCCTAGTATAATTCCTCACATTATTCTTGTAGAGAACCTTTCTACTAGTATATATTTGTGTTTATTTACAGGCTATGTCTAAGCTTGGTTAGTATAAGAATCGGAATCGATCAAATCTGGAATCGCCCCATCTCTACCATTTTAAGTTTTAAACCTAAGATAGCCTACATAGCTTTTGTTAGTAAATTTAATAAAAATGATACATGTTAGGGGTGTGCAAGTTCTGATGTTTAGTTCAACTTGTTATATCCGAGTAGGCTCTAATTAAAGTAACTTAAGTAGGTATCAATACTTTGTTTCTTTATTTAGTTACTACTCTTCGACTAGGTAGCCTATAGGCCTTATTTTCAAGTTTAGTAAAATGTTATTACCTATTATATATTATATTATAAAGTATTCGATTTCAAGCCGAGTTTAAATCGAGTTTATCGAGAAATTTCCCTCTCTATTCGAGTCTAAAATGTATACTAGACACCTAGGGTAGCCTATAAGACAAGCATTGAGTCATACACTTTGTTGGTTAAGTAGGAGAGGCCTAACTAACCTTGGTTTTGGAGGGTGCCATAGGCTAAGGCAGACCTAACTTTATCAAGCTCTTTCATGCCTAGGCTGTTGTGTTTTTGAATGGCGGTGAAAGTTTGTAGTCGTGCAAAGCTGTGTGTTGACCAAAGGTGTTGATTGATTGTTTATCTGCATTGTGACAGGAGTTCATCTTATGAATTATGGACATTTCTAAATTCTATTCCATGCTGCCTTAGAGATGAATATGCCTAGCCCAGTAGGCCTAGGCCCTAGTATCAGAATTACCAATAGCACTAGGGCCTAGGCCCCTAGTCAAGAAGTCAGAAATTGTGTTATATAGTTATTACTTATTAGTTACAGATGCCCACACATTTTTACCGATTGTTTGGCTCGTCCACCATTTCACTTTCGCAGCAAACCGGCAGTGTCAACAATATCTCTGACACATGAGTGATGATTAGAGATCTGTTCAACGATATCGATATCGCGGAAAAATTGAGCCTGTTTTCGATATCGATACCCCACCGTCATATCGGAAATATCATAGCTTTGTCATTCTCGATGTTAAATGTCTTGCCGTGGTCTGCTCTACACATTTCTGCAGTTCAACGGAACGCTCCTCCCACTTCTCCACTACGATCGCCCGCCAGCACCGCCAATGCGCGCGCACCTCCCTCCAACCTCGCTCTCGATTCACGTAGCGTGCTGCATGGGACTTTGCAGTCAAGTTGCTCCCGTCCTAGCGACAACATTGACAACGCGACTCATTATTTTTATCTCTCCGAGTTCAAGCATTATTCATTATGAGGTATAAAAAACACGTTTCAAGTAGATTCACTTGAAAATCTCAATGACTTAACTAATATCCCGTCAATATCAAGCACACAAGACTAGCATTTACGATCACATATGAAAAATCGTCATTTTCGCGGTCGAAAAAAATTCAATATCGATATTACTTTTGAAATTATGATATCGCAATATGATATCGGCAAAATGCGCCGATATCGATAGGCCTACTGAAAAAAATATCGTTGAACATCTCTAGTGAAACTGACAACCAATGAACGCTAGCATTTGACTTAATGGCTAGCTCCAATTGGATCCCGCAAAGTTCAGCCAGCCAATCATAACAAGTTTAATGTCGCAAGGAGTTATTATAGTGTATCACGGGTATGTAGGCCTATCACATGTAACGACTTTTGATGGGCTCCGTAAACGAAGATGTCGTTTTTACCGCAACTCAAAATTCAAGTTCGAAATAAATGAAACTGAATTTGTTCCAACTTGCCGTCGTAAACTCGACTTGTACTTGAAAATTCGAGTGCTTGCACTGCCCTACTTATTTATACAATATTGATATTTTTAATGTTGGTCTGTGTGTAGGCTTCAAAGGTGAAGACTGAGTAACATTGTGATTTGAAAGTTTTAATGGCACTCTAACTAGCAGCACTTATAACAACTAAACCAATCAAACTTAAGTAAAGGATAAACAAAGCCACAAGCTGTCTGTAGGACATCAACAAACTAAATCCAGCCAATTTATATGAACATTAAAGTCGTGGTCATCGAAACTATCAAACAGTTCTAATTTGGTATGTTTTTAATTTTTAAATTAAATTAAATTCATTACTTTTGCGTTCATATAAATTTGCAGTGTTTTATTTTGTTGACAAAAAATCGTATCCGGTTAAATTCTTAATATTTGTGTCTTGATAAGATTTGGGTACGGTACCTAACCCAAGTATCCAATGTCATCCCTAGGCCTACTATAAACTATAATTATTTATTATTGAAATTCTATTAAATATCAATTATCGAAAGGTACTAATATTGATCAAGTGTGCACCCCTACTATTATTACTGTCCAAAACTAGTTTATAGACTGCAATACAAATCTTGTGTAAATTGTTAGGTTTGAATCGCAAATTTGTTATGCAAAATACGTAGGCTACAAATCTATTTTGCTTTCTGTTCCAGGGCTAAAACATACATAGGCCCTACAACAGCTTATATAATATTAATAAGTATTAAATACTCGAGTTACGTTTTTATTGAAAGTTTTATTAAAAAATTGGGGAAGTCTTATGGAGAACAGATTTTAAAATAGGGAAGGCCGACTGTAGGCAAAATGTATATTTGATATTTAGACATGCGGAGTAAAAACTATTTAGATAAAATACGATCATAAGATTGAAAGTGTTGTAGGAGAAGCCTTACGTGGCATAGAAGCGGCACGCTGAATTCTGAAAATTTAGTCCTGAGTATTTTTTTTGGCCCCTTAACACCCAGCACAAGGATGAAAAATGAAATGTACTGTTTATGTGGAATGCGCATCCCCGGTCGTAGATCTTCATCCAACTCTAGTTCTTGAGAGACTCTTCCTCTTCATCTGCCATAGACAATAAGCATTCTCTGAAGAATGCTTGCTTCTTTCTCTGGTAGTTCTTCATATTGATGTTCATCACTTTTCTTTCGGCAGCATCTCCTTTTTCAATTATTTTCATTATCCGATCCACCTTCTCCGAGGCTGGGGAACTACGTGCTGTACCTGTAAATGAAAGTACATAGTTAAAAAATAGTTGAGAGTAGTAGGTCTATCTATAGATAAAGGAGAGAATCGAACAGTTATTAGTGTTGCTTTGGTTACAATTCAGTTAAAGTTTTAGATAACATTAGAATCTGCATTATTTTGGTATTATTTGGCAAGGTGTCCCAGATGTGCAGAACAGGGTAGATATAGATGGAATACAGTTACAAGCTGTACAACAGAGTTTGGTTGAGGGTAATTCCATGTCAAATCAACCAAGACGAGCAGAAAATAAAACTTAACCATCTCTGATTTTGGCAAAACTTGGCAAATCTACTCTTACTAACATTAACATGTAGATTAATCGTGGAAAATGTTTATTCACTGACACGGTTAGTTTTCGAGTAACGCCCCGCTGAAAAACTCAAATTTGGTGACGCCGAGCGGCGTATCTAAATTGGTGACTTTAAAATTTTACAAGATGACAATAAAATTATCTACCATTGCCCACCAGCCCAAAATTAAGTAACTTACAGTTGGAGTACAAAAACTCCGCTTGTTGGATTGCAGCAGACGGGTGATCACGGGAAGGAACGGTACGCCTACAAAGTGTGGTCATTGGATTTTCATATGTTCCGTACGCATGATGTTCAGTTTCTGAATATGTTTTGCCTTCATTGTAACTAGGCGAGGATGTTGCTTCCAACGCGTAGATGGCATAGTTCGTTGCAGACTCCTCGGGACTGTCGCTGCAGGTTGTAAACAACTCCTCGGGACTGTCACTGCAGGTTGTAAAAAACTCCTGAGAGCTGTCACTAATGGTGTTCAGTGACTCACCTGGATGTACTATCATACTGGTACCAATACCATGGATGTCAACGATCTCTTCAGGAGTGTCGGTGTATATAGCGAACCTTGCAGTTGGCTTGTTCTCCCCGGTGTTTGGGGGACTGTCAGTGTCTGGGTAGACTCGAAACATCCAATCCTGGTTTGATGGTAAACCTGAGTAGTTGTTTTCTCTATAATTATATTCTTCGGAAGCTTCCGGATAAAACTGTTCCGATTGTTCTTCATCTTGGTACTTCTCATACTGTGTACCACAGGAGTTGGCCTGATTTCGATCCTCCAAGTAATCAAAATTTGCTTCGGAAGCTTCCGGATAAAACTGATGCGTGTTTTCTTCACTGATTGGTTCTGGGACGACGTTGTTAGCGTCTTGGTAATTCTCTACCTGAGCACCATCACAGGAGTTGGCCTGGCTTTCATCCTCCAAGTAACCAAAGCTTTCATTGCCACAAGTTTTTATGGGCCTACCCGAGCTATCGCCCACAATGTTGTTCTGGCTCTTCTTTTCACGCAATAGTTCGGTAATGCGAGTTCCTGGTACGTTAAACCAATTGTACAGCTCTGGTACATACTCATCAGGAGAGACTGCACCTATAATAAAACAAAACATGTTCATACTATATGTTTTTGATTTTGTATACATAATTAAAATTAGTATTAGTTCCCAAGACAAAAACACACTTACGATGTTTTCTGGGGTTCCGTAAGTGCTTTCTCCTGCGCAAAGCTCGTCTTTCGTTCCGCTCCCATGCAGTTGTGAGTCCTGGTCGTGGTTGGTAGTATCTCGGATTCTCCTGTAGTTCTGGGGAGGGAATAGAGTACCTAGGCACGTTACTGGTATCGTATTGGTATACGCAACCAGTAGGTGGATATGGAGGGGCCGCAACCAATTCCCCTGCAAGCCAAAAACCTTAAATTAACCCTATCATGTCTCAATACCGATAGACTACTGGTATCCTATTCACCTCATCTCAACTCATTTACAAAAGATATGTAACCAAGTCAGCCTACAGTAGGGCCTACATAAAATTAGGGGTAGGACAAATTGGTTAATGACTAAAGATACGTGTAGGCCCTATATAACTTTTTCAAGTGTGATTTTATAGCATTTTGTAGCATCTATTTCTGGCCACCTTTAATACCTTGTGCATTAACTTTTTTCATTTAAAATTAGGTCATCAAGGTTGAATTAATATCAACTGAATAAAAATGTGTATAAAGAAATTACAGATACTATGGAAAATAAAATAGGACTGTAAAACCTTAGTTGTAAGTGAAAAAATAGTGCTTTATAGCATCTATTCACAACACGCTATTTTCACGTATCTCTACACTAACTATTGATTAACCAGTGTTCTCCCTGGAGCTGGTTACCCGGGCGGCCCGCCCAGCAAACATTCATTGCCGCCCGGCATAGATTGACTCCCCTCCATTTTTTTTTTTTAAAGTTGTGCGTATGTAGGTATTGGGTACAATACTATTGTAACACAATGAAATTCGCCAAAACACGATACAAAACTTGCAAGATAAGTTTTTTTTAACACTTCAAAAATTTTGTTTCTGTTTTTGGTGGTGGTGCCGGGTTGGCAGCAGTATTTATTTATTTTAATGAAGACAGTTTTATAGTGTATGGCCTAGGCATATACATATTTTTGTATTTTTATCATTTTTATTGATTGTCAGGACAAATAATTTCAAATTAATAAAAATAAAGTTATCAGATAGGCCTATGCCTATAACAATGTTTCAAGTTGTAGGGCCTAGTAAATTGAAAACCTATAGGCCTACTACAAATCCTAGATAATAACCACTTAGAAGAAATAACATCATCACCTTTATAAGGGCATATTACAACACATTTTAAATTGTAGGTCTAATAATTGACGACTAGAATTTTACCCACCTCCTGACGTCACGAGGCAACATGGCGGAATAAGTAGTTGGGATAAATCCTCATTTTGCACATTGTCGCCTGCTGAACGGTGCATCACTTACCACGCTCTAACTTTTATTCTATTCATCATTTGAACAAAACTTAAGAGGAATAATATTTAGCAAACATATCATTGTTTATAATGGTGATTATTTCAAATTTTTTGACACAGCCGTTAACTTGTTATTACAATGTACGCATCATACATGAAAAATAATCAAAACGACTATAAGCTTTCTAAACTTCAATTCACAAAAAACTACCAATCGGATTTCGACAAGACCTCTTTCAAAAAATGTATATTGACTGTTTAGATAAGAAATAAATTAACTAGATAGAAAGTGCACTGAACAAAAATTTACAGCACATGCTAATATGCTGAGTACGTGTTTTCATCTAAAATACGCACTTTTGACATGCGGATGAGCCGTGAAAAACTGCACGCTGCATATTACTACATGCTTTAAATTTTCGTTTACCGGTAGTGCACTTTCTGTCTAGAAAGTTAATTTATTTATTCAGATGAATTTTTTGAAAGAGGTCTTGTCGAAATCCGATTAGTAGTATTTTGTCAATTGAAGTTGAGAAAGCTTATAGGCCTAGTCGTTTTGATTATTTTCATGTATGATGCGTAGGGCTACATTGTAATAACAAGCTAATGTTTCTCGATTTGTTTAGTCGGGAAACACTCCTGTAGGTGTAATTGTTATTATTTACTACAATTCAGAAATTAAAATGTACTCGTCCTGATGGTCTAGTGGTTAAGACGCTCACCTGGAATGTGGGAGATCCGTGGTTCGATTCCCGGTTGGGGCGGACTTTTTTAATTTCTGAATTGTAGTAAATAATAACAAGCTAATGGCTGTGTCAAAAAATTCAAAATAATCGCTATTATAAACAATGCTATGTTTGCTTAATATTATTCCTCTTAAGTTTTGTCCAAATAATGAATAGAATAAGAGTTAGAACGTGATAAGTGTTGCGCCGTTCAACAGACGTAAACTTGGCAAATGAGAAACTATCCCAACTCTCGTCATTTGGCCTATCGATCGTTTTAAGCTCCGCCTATCACCAGTGGTCAATTGTAGCAATAGGACTACAGTAATTTGCATAGCCTACATACTTTGGAGAAATAATCTAGGCATAGGCTATAATTTCCATCAAATTAGAAATGCTCTCACCTCAAAACCAACTTAAGTAAGTTAGGCCTACCTACTTTAAGAGGGCACCAAATCGAATCTAGGATCTCAAAAAAATTCCGGGGCTTGAACACAGTACCCGCCAATGTTTTTTAGAATAACCATTGATTTTTTTTTCTGGGGTGAACACTGGATTAACCGTCAAAATTAACTTTAGGTTAACCAATATTCCTATACCGTACATATGTATAAATATTTAAGGGGAGGGGGGGGCAAATAATATTGTGGGGCAGGCTCGAGATCTATGTCTGGGAGCAGCTCAAATTTTACATCGGGGCAGTACACCCACGGGCCGCAGGTGCGTCGGAAGTCTATTTTTCCAGGGGGGGCGAACTTTCCCAGGAAAAGTACATAGTTACATAATATGCAACTAATGTCCTTTAGTCAGTGGCGTGCGGTGAAATAAATTTCTCGGGGGGCTTTGACAAACGACTCAATGGGTGGGGGGGCTGGGGCAGACTGAAGAAAACATCAAGGCCGGGCAAACTCTTGGGCAGGCTTGGGGGCCGTGGGCCCCCCCCCCCCAACAACAGCGCCACAGACGAATTTTTTTGAAAATCAGTTTTTTACATGGCGTTTGGTACGTTTTAGAAAAAAACAGCAGGCAATACCGAAATACTGTAGTTTATGTACGGTAAAAAGTAGAAATACACACATGAAGATTGGAACACTGTCTGACCAACTCCCTGGTCTGACAACTGTCACTCCATGGAGTTTAAATAGTACTCAAACTCCATGGTCACTCGACTCCTCGACCCGCACCCTTACCCAGTGGCGTAAATACCGAACGGAAAATGCCCGGGGGTCCCAAGCCAGGGGTGGATCCAGGCCCTCTGTAAGGGAGTGGCGATTGATTTGGCGTAACGCAAAGCCGGGGGGTCTGGGGAGCCCCCGATTTTTTTGTAAGGAAACTTTGTCTAAAACATGTTTAAAATTTAAATGGCTTTAGCACCGCCGTCTGGATGTATGTAAGATACAAATGATACTGCTTGCGTGGCTCGATTTCCCATGTTAATGATGACATGCAAAAGGCATAGAGCTTTGTCGTCTCCGCTAGATAGGCTAGTTTAAAGGGCGGAAGTAGATTTATTTCAGGTTTCAGGATTGGGACTTGGACGGCTTTTAATTAATGATAATAAAGTGTTAATTATATTTTTATTTAGTTGGACGTTTTATATCAAGGATTTTATTTTCCTGAATTATGACAACAACTCAGGTAGGAAAGGAAGTTCACAGATCTAGTTCAGCTTTGAACATAGATGGTGTAGTTAAGGGGGCATGAACTTCTTTACCGACTGAAATGTCATGAAAGTCATGACGAATTTGTTGAGCCATGACAAGCAGCTCTTTGTATATTACATACATCCAGACGGCGGTGGCTTTAGAGAGGGTATATATTAATTAAGAAGTTTTTTAGATCTTTAATACACTTTGATATGTTCCATTTTCCATTTATCCATTTTATTTTTTCACGCCACTCCAGTAGCTTTAATATCTGTACATAACATGTTACGTATAAATAGCATTACTTTAGGTTTAGACATTAGTTAAGATTATATTTAGATCATACCACTGGTGGTAAGGCACATGTTGTTATGGGGCCTTGCTCTACTCTTGCCACCATCAATGTGCTTGTATTACTGTAATTCAATCATGTTGAAAATAAATAATGATAATAATAATAATAATAATAATAATAATAATCATCACGTAGGATTGTTATAAATCATAGAATAAAATGTAACTTTTTAAGAAACGAGGAGTGGGCGATTGCCCCTACAACCCCCCCCTGGATCCGCCACTGACCTAAGCTTGAGGGGGCCCCTGGCGCCAGAAATGTTCCCGTCGATGTTCAATTCAAAGTATTTCGCCGTGCAAATAAAAAATCAAATCAGCATCGAAAATTCGTTAACGAAATTATAAATAACTATCTTAGTGGCACGGTGGGACAAGAACGTTTGCAAGGTTTGATTGTTCTATGAGAAAACAGGATGACGCATAATGCCTACGAAAATGTGAAAACGACGTATTCAACCAGTTTGAGGAAAATAAAGCTAGACGTAATACATCTTTGGTGACCTTAAAACAATTTTGTACACATTATTATAAGTAAAAAGGATAAGGGCCCCAGTGCTGTCATAGGGCGCAAGTATATGCAGAAAGAAATATCCCTAGGTATAGACCCTACCCTAAAAAAGAATTTAATTTTTTGATTAAGGCTATTCGATCGCATTTTCTATTTTCCAAAAATATACTACCAAGTCAAAATATAGTGAATGGCTTTGAAACCTGGCTATTTTAGAAAATCAAAACTATTTTTTTCAAATTTTTCTTATCCGGTACACGGCCAATATTGCTACCTCAAAATAATTTCAAACTTCAATTCGCCAGGGCACACCATTCAACGTAGGGTGTTGTGCTTTTGTGAAATTCATTTTCAACAGGTTTTCTATAGGCTGACTGAGAGAAAAAAGATTTTTTTAAACAATTGTCGCTCGTGCGAATTTTTTCGTTTGGCGGTACAAATCGGTACAAAAATCGCCAAACGAAAAAATTCGCAGGAAAAACAATTGTTAAAAAAAAAAAAATCTCTCAGTCAGCCTATAGAAAACCAGTTGAAAATGAATGTCACACAAGCACAACACCCTACGTCGAATGGTGTGCCCTGGCGAATTGAAGTTTGAAATTATTTTGAGTTGGCGATATTGGCCGTGTACCGGATCAGAAAATTTTGAAAAAAATAGTTTTGATTTTCTAAAATAGCCAGGTTACAAAACCATTCACTATATTTTGACTTGGTAGCATATTTTGGAAAATAGAAAAACGCGGTCGAATAGCCTTAAACCTAGATGACTTGAAGAATGTAATATTTATGATTGTTGATTTATGCTTTGACGGTTATTTCGTCATTTTCCTGGGGGGGGGGGCAGAAGATACTTTCGCCCCAACGCCGCTGACGGGCGGTAAACCGGTTAATCGATTAACTTTCCCACCCTTACACAAAATGGACACAAATCACAAAATAATTAACTGTAGGCCTAGTTGAGCAGATTTTTAAATAATAATATTACAATACTAAAACAATGTAGGCCTATATAAGGCTTATGCCTACAATTGACCTATAAGTCGACATATTATTTAAATGTAGGTTAGCCTATATTAAAACGTGAAATGGAATGATTGAGAATTGACTCAATAACACGAGGCCTACATACATTAAAATTAACCAAACATAGGCCTAATTAAGAAAGAGAAAGAAAAAGTGAAAAAGATCATCTAAAGAAAAAAAGAAACAACAGATTTATTAGATGACCTCACTCAAAGGAATATGATCGGGGAATTATGTACCTAATCAAATCTTTTGAGTCCGAAAACACAGACCATATGCCTATAAAAAGTCAACTTATTCTTTTGTCTGCCTACAGGCAGATCAAGATTGACCATGTAAAACATTGAACACCAAGTTTTATTCAGTAAGAAATACTAGTGTCAAATTTTTAGCCTCTATCATTGCTAAATGTCTTCACTTCACACACTAACTGAAGCTGAGGTATGGGTAGGGTGACCATCCGTCCTAGAATTCTTCCTCTCGTCCCGGTGTCCCGAAAAATGCTTTCTGGACACCTTTATGTAGGTACCGGATTTGTCACAAGAATTAAAATTCCTGTTTTTGGTGAAAATAAATAAAGCGCCAAAGTGCCGTTCGAGGCTAGGCTTCCTATAGAATAAATGTATGAACACACACAATTTAATTAATATTCATTGCTCAGTAGGCCTAATTAACATTAACGGCATTAACGGGGGCCCCCCCCCCCCCTCCGAAAAGTGAAAAGTAGGTTAGTGGGGGGGGGGGTGAAGCGCCCTGAGGGGGGAGCTTGAAGTGCATTGCCGTGGTCAGCTAGGCGGCTGGCGCTTTGCCCCCCCCCCCCGAACCTACTTTCCTTTTCGGGGGGGGGGGGGGGGGGGTCCCTATAATGAACAAGTAGGGCCTACCAATAAAAATTATTTGAGGCACCCTACATCGAAATGATTATGTTATTTCTTATTTTATTATCCTTCATATATCCAGTTTCAAAGCAATCAAAAGTGACTAAAATACCTACCGGTACTAGTATTTAAAAAAGTGTGAGAAATATAACCTGCAATGCAATTTTTGGGGCCTTTGCCCCCCAAACCTCCCGCCGCTATAGTGACTTGTGTTTGTTTTTGTCCCGGATTTTATTTTCAGGAATATAGTTACCTAGGTATGGGGCGTTTTGGACAAGGTTTTTAGGAAGCATGCAGTTCAATAATATGTTTATATTATTGATTATCCTACCTAATGTATTTATGTTATTACTCACCACTTGATTTAAATTTGCCAGAACAAGGGGCTGGGAGAATCGTTATTATTGAATTACAATTTTCCTCATAAGAGTCCTCGGGCTCATCACACAGCACTAATCTTCTGTCTGCCAAAGGCGATCGATGTTTTTTAGAAGAACTAGTGTCTCCCAGTGGGACTCTTTTGAGATTTTTTTGATCATTCATTTGAAGACTGTCTTGAACTGCTTCCTCATCCTCAACTTCTGGATAGAGTTCTGAAATTAAGATAGTAGCGAAAATTAAGTACGAAAAGGTTTGTGGAAATATGATGTAGTATGGATGGGCCTAGCATGCACTGGTTGCTTGGTTCTTGCATTGCATCAAATATTATCTTGAACTTGAAATATAGCCAATGACATGGGAAACTTTTTACTAATTCTGCGAGCAATACAAGCCAATGCGGTGCGCACCCCCAGTGTAATTTTGCATCCAGTAAGTAGCCTACCCAGTTAACTGGATGAATTAATAATATAAGTAAATTCCAGTTTCACTAATATACTAGAGGCCTAGTAAGCCTTTAGATAATCTAGCTTTGAAACTATGAGAATAAACTATGAGAGTCTATGATAATGCCAACACTGCAAAACTGTGTATATGGGAGGTGTGACATGCATCGAGTTGCAAGAGTCAACGAGTCAGTGGAACGTCATGTGACGAGGCTACAAAACATCTTGCATTTGGATTTTGGGGCTGAGAATAGACTAGCTAGAGCAACAATAGGCAATCTAAAAGAAATTAAATTATAAAAAAAAAGATTTGTATTTAAAGTAAAACTCAACAGAACCCCACACTGATGAGTGATGAATGACAACATTTAATAAAGAAGAGTAGGTACTCGAAACAAAATTGTCCCCCATGTATTGGCTCACACTGGTGTGACTACTGATGTTTATTTTTTTCCCTCTTTTCAACAAGCAAAGTAAGCCTATTACTTTTTCAACTTCAATATAGCAAAAATTGCACAGATACCAACCTTGGAGGTATTCACGGTTGGGAATCAATTCAATTGCAATAAGGTCGTTAAATGTCGTCCTCCGCCCAATCTGTGGCGAACATCTTATGATTTTGAATTGTGGGCAATTCCTGGTACTCGTATTGACCAGTGGCACCCTAGCTGCGCCAGGGATCAACCTGCTTATTATTCCAGTTTCTGGAGCAGATCCCTGATACTCTGTCGCGGAATCGCCACGCAGTCCCCGATCTTTCATGCGTCTTGCACTTCTGGCACGAGTGCGATACCTTTCAGTTGATCTACGATTGTAGGTGTTGCCAGTTCTGCGCATTTTTTTAATTAAACTATGCCGAAAAAGATAGGCTTTAGTATTGCAAATTAATCAAAGTTCTGAAGGAAAATGAAATCTAGTTGATTATTGTAGATAAAAAAATAATAAAAGTTCTGAAGGAATGTGAAATCTGGTTTATCTGCAACAAAAAAACAATAAATAATGTTAGCTATAGAGATCCAGATAGACCTATACCAATGAACATAATAAATAATTATCACAACACCTAGGGTCAAGGATCCAATAGCCGGACACAGCAGAAAATTGACACTGTCACGTCTAAAATCTGTTCTCTTTACATTTAATAAGTTAATAACGGCAATAGACGACTTGAGCTATGTTTTTACACATCCTTATACCAACAACTCGGCCAATCATAGATGATAGATGCCCTGTGAAATCGATAATCAAACTCGAAAGACAAAGTACGTTCACAAAAACTACGTCCCCAGTAGGCCTGACTGGACACTAGGTTCCTGAAGGCTCAAGATGGCGACACAGATATTTATCAGGGTCTAGCATTACACAAGTAAAAGCTAAAATTCAATGTGTGAAACACAACAGGGTTCCATTTTATTTATTAATGTGTTAACTTTTATGCAAGTGTAGCCTAATAGTCTTAACTCTTAATTTGATTTGAATTTCAACCCAGCGAAAATGAAGATTCACGGGGTGTCCGGCTAATAGAACATGACCCAGTACCCGGACGACATCGGCTGTTTTTGTATCATTTACACTTTTCTGGAAGTAAAAATATTATTAATTTAACTATAATATAGACCAACACGGTAATTAGTTTCCCCTTACCCTTAAGCTGGGGCTACACAGTGCGGAAGCTCCGCAACAGACGGTCCGCAACGGGTTCGCAAAAGAAGGTCAACTCATGGTTTTAGATGAGAGCGGCTACACAGAGGCGGGCGTTTCGCATGCGATAATTTTAACCGCAGCATGTCGAGCTCGATGCGGACGGTCCGTCCCCGCAGACCAAGGTCTACACATTCAGTTGCATGAGAGCGACTACACAGTGCGGTTACGAGTCTGCGATTTTGCTCAAGGCTGATGTTGTTCGATGTTCTTTTTACACTGGCTTCCCGATTCCCGCGCGGAGAGATCACCATGTGTAGTCGTAGCCCATTCGGCGGAGCACCCGTTGCGGAGCATCCGCACTGTGTAGCCCCAGTCTTAGACATTTTACACTTGTTTGAATTTCTTAAAAGTGGTTTACCTGTCCCGAAGTTACGAATTCTTCAAAATCGTGCAATATTCCAATAATATTATCTCGTTTACCAACCTTCCTAGAATCAAATTGAGACTCGCAAGCCACAAATACTACTCGCAAGAGGAAGTTGGGGATCTGGGGCAAAACCCCAGTTGCCGGTAGGCTAGTGTTTTGCCTAAGGGATGTTCTGACCGTTTGTGATTTTTGATCGCTTAAAAACACATTTAGATCCGTTGCAATTTAGCCGGTTTTTATGTTTTGTTGGATTATTTTTACAGGTGATGAGTGAAAAAGTACTTTCGGAAGTAAGAAAAGTTCACTCGCAACCAATCAAGTCACTCGCAACTTGTGAGTAGAATTTTGGGGCGTTGTCGTCTACTAGGCCTAGACCTAGGGCCTAGGCCTACCTACCGCTATCCCACAGATATCAATTTGGAGACTAGCCTAGGCCTAGGTAAAATCGCTTTTACACGTTTTTTAAAACTGTTTTAGTTCGGCGCTACGATTGACTTGATTTATGAAAAGACGTCTCAGATTGGCTAGACAGGCCCTAGGCCTAGGGCCTAGGTAGGGGCCTAGGCCGAGAAGAAGCGTGAACATCATGATAAAAGTAGATATCTGGTTTCTATTTATAAAACTAAACTAGAAATTGTCAAAAGAGAATTAGAATAATACAACAACATTTTTTACGTAAGTCTAGGCCTAGGCTAGGCCTAGCCTACACATCACATTTTACAATTTAGGGAACTGGAATCAATGGCGTTACAAAAATGGCTGCCAAGATACAACTTTTTTGTCCCAGGCTCAATCACAAGCTTTGAGCTCAAATTTTCACAACTAATAGATAGCCTACAGACATAAATTTGCTACATAATTGAAGCCCGTCACTTTTTTTAAATATGTATGTCCACAGCAGAACTAAATAAGTAGAATACATACCTATTGTGTTGATTTTTTACGGACGAATTTTGTCAAATGATCTGAAGTTCTTTTGTGCTGGTTGCTGAAGGGAAGAGAAATAGAGAACCTCTCACATCCGCAGATAGCATCATAGAAGACGAAGCGTGATTGGTGGATACTCTTACCCGATGGCATTTTTCCCCGCCATCAAATTATTTTGAGCTTTTAACATTCAGTTATTTCATTGCATCTTAGTTAATAATTAAATAATGTAGGGAAAACGCATCATTGTTCCAAAAATACTTGTAATTTAGAAATAAAATTAGCCAATAATCAATTGAAATTTTATTACGACCTTTGACCTTGACGTTCTCTCATGACACCCAATGAAATCACTCAATTTCGGCACGTGACAAAATGGCTACTCCAAAATGTCCCGCTCCCGCTATAAATAAACGGCGGCCGAAAACAATAAATACCAGTTAGTTAGTTATGCATAGCATTAAATTAAATTCCATCGGTGTATGTTATATAAAAATCTTGCAATGGGCATTCTTCCATCAAAAGTGCTTGTAAATCAAAAATAAAATAATTAGGCCTACCAGTTTACTTTTGAAGTGCTACTTTCACCTTTCAGATTCTCCTTCGGCAACCCATTTCGTCCATAACAACATGGCTACCGGTAGCCTACTGTCAATGTTCTGCCAGTTCTGGTTCCCTTCTGAATTTCATTTACGTAATTTCTGACAGATCACTTTGGCCTTGCAAGCTAAACGTGGGCTAGGCCTAGAGGCCCTAGCCTAGGCCATTCATATTTCGTGTAGCCTAGCCCTAGGCTAGGCCTATTTATTATTCTTTGTGTTTCTTTGCCTCATTATTCTTTGTAGGGGTTTGGCCTAGGCCTAGGCCCTACCTAGGCATATATTATGTAGGGCCTAGGCCTTAAAATTTTGTTATCCAATATGCATAGCCTAGGCCTAGGCCTAGCCCTAGGCCCTAGACCTACTGGCTACTAGCCTAGGCTAGCCTAGGCCTAGTTTAGTTTAGTTTCGTTTATTGGCCGTTAGGATACAGTAGGCCTAGGCTACAACCGCTAGGCCTACATTAAAATACATGTTGAGTATACAGTACTGGGTGGCAGATTCGTAGGCTGGTAGCAAATTATAGTAGGCCTAGGCTAGGGCTAGGGCCTAGGCATAGGCCTACTTTATAACTGTACAGGCAGTGGTGGCACTACACGGGGGCACGGGGGGGGGGCAATTGCACCCAAAAAAGTGGCTTGACCCCCTTAATTCCCGCCTCACTTGTAAATCGTAATAGCCCTAGGCAGGCCCCTAGGCCTTAACATTAAATTGTCAAATTGGGCTGGGGTTGCCAGACGTCCCGATTTCAGGTGTTGTGTCCCGCGTTCCGATTGGTTTTGTATCGGGACGTATGCTGTCCACTCGACTATAAAATCAGCATATTGGTCTCTCTCGGCTCGCCACTTAGTAAAAACTTCCGGCTACTCGCAACGAAGACTAGGCCCTATAACGTTCTTGTCGTCTGCACTTCACTACCCCTCTTCCCTCCCCCCAGCGCCCCTACGACTCCTATTCGCGTCAGTCACACCCATGCGTAATAACCAATCACGGCACTACACACAAGTCACGTGAACCATCATTGCACGGGAAGAAACTTGTGGACAACTGAAATTAGTTGTATCCAGTCACTGGACTAGACAGGTTGCCATGTCAGACTCGGACGGTGTCGACGGAAGTTTCAGTTTCAAGACATACCTAGTTACCTCATCCATTGGATAAAAGGACTACGATTATCAAAGCAAAATATGTGGTATAGTTTGAATGTACAATCCCTAATCATGACCGAAAAAGTGAAATGTGTTCTTAAATTTTGAAAAACAAAATTAGCACCCCCCCCCCCCCCCCCAACCCAACCCAAAGTCCCGATTTTTAATAATTGACATCTGGCAACCCTAAATTGGGCTTTGCACTGCCACTTTCTCACGCTCTCGCCACCGCGCCACCTTTAGTAGTAGGCCTAGTAGGTAGAAGTAGTTGTTTTTTCCTGCTGTTGATCATCCAATTGGTGGCAGCCGGGTTATTTTTTTATCACCATTGACTTTTCCTTTGTTTCTCTGTTCCTTCCTTTCCCCTTGCTAGTTCGTTTCCTCCTCATCCTAGCGGAAGCCTTAGTTTAGAGCGGAAGTTTAGACTGGCCCCCACGGGCCATCAAATTCCAACTCGCAACCTTCTTGTGGTTTTGGCCCGTGATTAGGAAACTAATGGCAAACTCTGGGTCGTCGTCGGGGAACTTTCCCCTTCCCTTTGACTACCTCCCCGACGGCGACGACAATGACAACACGGCCGGATGATGACACAGACGGAGACGACCACGACGTGGGGGAACCCCTGCCCTCCCCATGCGCTTGTGGCTGGTTCTGACCAGAAAGGCCTGTCCACCCCTTGTCCCCCCCGCGTCGCCCCTTACGTCCCTCCCTTCGTCTCGATTAGCCAAGTTGCATAAATATGAGACGTTAACCAATATCCAATCAATCAATTTTCCCCCACTATCCCCTCACTGAGACTATTCCACTCAACCACTGATCTTGCCATGAATGAGTATTTACCCACATCTGTCCTCCAGGTTCCCCTCTCGTACTTTCACTCATGATCTCCCCTGACCAAGTAGGTGGCTCTCGTTAGTCTCTTATTTAGTTCACTCCATCCAGCTGAGGCTTAAACCACTATCCCCTCACTGAGACTATTCCACTCCACCACTGATCTTGCCATGAATGAGTATCTACCCACATCTGTCCTCCAGGTTCCCCCCTCGTACTTTCACCCATGATCCCCTCTGGCCAAGTTAGTAATATCTTGTTTACATTTCCTTGTATTTCATTCACCTAGCCTGAGTTGATTTTAATTGTCCATAGTAGGCCTAAATTTGGTACCCTTACATTTTTAATGTCATGCCCCATTTTAAAGGTCTCACAGTTGTAGGCTACCTAGAACCCAGTAGGTACTAGTTACCATTATACCCAGTCAAACAAAAGGTAACCAAATGGCATGATTTTAACTTGGGTCTGCTGTTTGGTTGTTTTGTTTGTTTTTGGCAAGAGAATCAGTAATAATATAGCCACTATGGTACTGATTTCTGTTATGAAGTATTCTGTCAATTACTAGTGCAGGGTTTGCTCCTTGGTAACAGTATTTCTTTTGAGAGTTGGCTATCATAAAATCTTAAGTTAGGAAGCTGTATTTAGTCTCTTCTTTTCCACCTTTTTTTAACCAGCAAATTGTGTAGGCCTACCTAACGCGACCTCGTAGTCGAGCACCGGTATGCTTATAGTGGGATGAAATTGTAGGCGTAGTTGATTACAGAAAAGGTAGTCGAGTACCTACTTCAATAATGGCCAATATTTTTTTGACCAAAATCCTTTAAGGTCATGAGGCATAAAGATTGTTACAATGTTCTTTCTTAATGGAGATTTTTGTAAATGGACCTAGTTCAAACATGGGCAAGTCAGGCAATATTTTCTGGTTAGGGTGGACCCAATATTTTTTGTTTCACTGTAAATTAATAATAAATGTAAATAATAATTTAATTATTACTTTAAATTTATATATTATAGTAGGATTGTCTATGTAAAATGGTACATGTGCTGTACTAGACTCTACTTATATAAATACATAAATAAAATTCATAACTAGTTAGGCCTAGTATGAATATGAGTTCGAAATTGAAATCGAAATTGAAAGTTTTTTAAAAAATATTGACATTATGTGAAATATTCAATTTCCAAGGAAATCTTCAGGAATACAAACTACATTTTTAATTAATCAGCGTTTTCTTATAAGAAAGGCTTTTATTAGATTGACAAAAAATTTGCATCTCTGAAATATTACCCCATAATTGGTGCTGAAACTAAGACTTAAAAAAGTTCTTGTCGACCTACTAGTAACACAGAGAGCGATATATATATATATATATATATATATATAGAAATTTAAACTAAACAGAAACTGATTTGGTAATTGAAGACTGGTGATAGGCGGAGCTTAAAATGATCGATAGGTCACGTGACGAGAGTTGGGATAGATTCTCATTTCCCAATTTTACGTCTGTTGAACGGCGCAACACTTATCAGTTATCACGCTCTAACTTTTATTCTATTCATTAGTATTTGGACATGGAATAATATTTAACAAACATATCATTCCTTCTAATATCCTTCTCCTTCTAGAATAACTAATACCGTAACCTTATCATCAGTTATCATCGAGATCAAATAAAGAGTTGTTTGGGGCACTTTTTACACTTTTTGATGTGAGCAATCATTCTAGCTAAGCATTATTGGTACAAAGTTGCCCAGCTTCAGTACTTAAGGCTGTGTGTTCACCAAAAACCAAAATATGCATGTAAGGCCTATGGTATGAACATGGTATGATACAACACACTATACAACACTATACAATCTCCAGGGTGCATGACAAAAATGAAAAAAAAATTCATTGATGAAGGTCTATCATGGCATAAACATATTACTGTTCTAGCCGGTAAACTTAATTCGGCATGTTATTCCATTTGATTAATAAGAAATGCAACAAATGTCAAGACCGCCAAACTAGTTTATTTTGCACTATTTGAAAGTGTTTTAAGTTATGGGGTTGAATTCTGGGGACATTCCTCACATCATGATAAAATATTTTAAATTCAAAAACAAGCCATTAGAACCATCATGAAGGTGCATATCCAAGAACTCATTCCAAACCTTTATTTATAAACTTAAATATTCTTACCATGTACAGTCTATATATTCTCAAAGCAGTTGTATTCATTAAACAAAACATTACGTCATTAAAAAAAAAAAAAAACTACGAACATCACTCTTACAATACGAGAACTAACAGTCACGTGCACCTACAACACAAACACAGCAAAATAGGTCAACTTAATTCCAACTATACTAAGATTAAATTATTTAATAAACTACCAGAAGAATCCAAACACACCACTTCAATAGAAAATTTTAAACATAAAGTAAAAAATCTCCTACTTAGTAAAGCCTATAATTCTGTAAACAAATACTTGGAGGACTAATGGCAACATAATTAGGGCCTATAGTGGTAGCGGTACGCAAAATAATACTGCACTTTTTGAACACGGTTTGCCACTTTGCACAGTTGTAGGTGGGACCAAAAGTAATTTTTAAGGATGTGGAGGCACTCGAAATTTCCCTTAGAATTCAAAATGGCGGCCATTTTTCAAAACGATGTTCTCAGATTCAAAAATCTTTTTGATGTGTCTAATAAATCATGTTTGGTATCGTTTTCGTATATTTCCGACTCGAATAGCACGAAAATAATGTCAAAATAAAAATCCAGGTGAAATTCTAGAAGTTTAACATCTATTTAGTAGTATTTTCAAGAAAATCTTCATAGATTGGGTCCGACATAGAAACTCTTTACCCTACCCTTGTAAATGCTTCTAGCATAAAATTATTATGATTTAAATGTTTAATTTAAAACCGAAATTCATTTTTTTATATTTTGGCCAGTCATTGCTGCGGCAACCAGAGGTGCTCAACAGGTGGTTAATGATTATTGTGCTGATTAATATGCTCCCCCTTTTTAACGCGGTTTGGCACTTCGCTCAGTTGAAGCTGGTACCCAAAAGATTTTTTTAAGATGTGGAGGCATTTAAAATTCCCTTCGAATCCAAGATGGTGGCGATTTTTGGAAATGACCTTTGAACACAAAATTTTGCTCAAAACGACTAATAATATCATGTTTGGTGTGAAGTCCATATGAATTTGAGCCAGAGAACACGAATTTGACCTCAAAATATTAATGATACGTACAGTTTACAAATTCACTACGGCTATTATCACAAATCGACTAATTGATAGGTATTTAGTAAAGAATATAGGTATTTAAGATTTTCTGTTTAAAGCAATTTATTACTATGCCGCGTTCTTCACTAAGTTCACACATTGCTCTCTTGGCAGAACGCTTGCCTTTGGAATTAAAAGCAGACACTGTGTCACAATCAGTGAATGCGTGAAAATCTCTGAGTGCTAATGGTCAGTGTGCCTTTGTTAATATATATATATTTATTACACCTGCTTCCAACATAAGTCGGGTCAAGGGGTGGCTCACCACCAGATTTTCTAGGGCACACAGAGTTTATTAACACCGGCTTGCCGGGCCTGTCATGTTCTCTTCTCCTTCAATTTCATCTTTTCCATCAATATCTCCCTCTTCTTTCTTGCTTCTTACCACCAGCTCACGCCATATCCTTCTGCAGCTCCCATAGTCTATCTGCTTCTACTTCTTCCCAACACTCATCTCTCTCTCTTCAACATCATTTATTATTTGGTCCTCCCACTTCTCTCTTGGTCTACCAGGTCTTCTTCTGTTCATATTTCCACTTTCAAATTCTGCTCTTTGTATTCTCTTTAAATACATTCTTCTCGTATGTCCATACAGGGGCAAATGAACGGGGGGAATGGGGGGAAACTCCCCTCCCCACTTGAGGCTTTGGAAGCCTCCAAAATCTTTTAACTAATACATATTACCTTTTTTGGGTACAATCAAAGAAATATTTCTAATGAAAATCACACTTATACGACCTAGGCATATGTTTTATTTTTCATGCCTTTTTTTCTTTTGTTGCTCTATACCGGACGAAAGAGTTACTCCAGTAAAGATGAAACTTTCAGAGAATCTTAAAAATGAACTCACTCTTTGGTTGGCCTTCTAAAGTTGGAACAAACAAGTCCAAATGGATTCGAATACATGGTGTTGTGCCTTGATATGTACTTGCTTTCCATGAGAGAAAGATGGTGATGGTTATGCGAGCAGATAGACCAAATACGCTGATCCATCATTGCGACATCAAAGTCCGTTTGCGAAGCGGCGTAGTTACATTTAAATAGTGTTTGATCCACGGCCTTCTAAAGAAAATTTGAATAGCCTGAGACTGTCAAATGTTGCATGCAATGGAAAATGCCTGACATACATTTTCCATACCAGTGTTCTCTCCTTAAAAACATTTTTACTGGGTATTCCAAAAACATACCAGATAGTGATTTTTTAAATTTAGGTGCATTAAATTAAAGGCATATTATCACATAGCATTATGCATAACATAATATGTTAAACCTTTAATTATTTTAGAAATTTAGAAAAAAAATCAAAGAAATCGGTCAATATTTGAACAAGTTACTAGCAATATTATGGAAATTGTAAAGTGTGTGACGTCACCACTCATGACGCAGTTGGATGCCTACCGAATCTACGATGAATGCGTCCGCTTCTCTACCCGGCAGTCCGCCCATTCAAGTGCTATCGGGCACAGGATGGGCAGTTTAGTTCTCATCTTATGCTACCTAGCTCAATTTTATAATGGTATTGTAATTTTATAAATTTTAGTTTTAGTTTGATATTTTCAACGAGTTTCATTTGGTACCTGATCATGATTTCGTAATCGCTTTCAATCAAGTGTTCGTAACATAACATTCACTAGTAAATTTGCTGGTTACAAAGTTAAAGTTCTTAGGGTTAATTTTTGATAGCCGGTTTTATATCGCACTGGCGACGACTTCTCCCTGTTTAGGAAACGGTAAAACAATAAGGCAATCGGTCTGACTGATTTGTTTTATCCAAATGCACATTTTAAACACAGTCGACAAGCCACGCCATGCCACAAAACATTAATTATTGTTTATGCAAAATTATTATTTTGGTAATGTTTGACATCTCTTTGTATGACAGTGACACGCGTATATATAATAATTGCCACCAAATAGAACTTAAAAGAAGCCAGTCATTAATCACATCTAAATTAACCATGTTTGTGGTCTGCAGACACACAGCTGTGCTCTTCACCTATGTTGACAATTTGATATGTTGTTAACTAATTATCACTCGCATTCATACGATTATTAGAAAAAATACTTATTGGGCTGTCACTGTGCTAGTAACAAATCTGAGAAGGCTCCATTCACACAGAATGCCAACTATTGCCAACCTCTTACTTACCATCTACTACAATACAACACGTGCTAGTCTAGCAGAGTATTGCCTCGCCTGACTCGGTCAGCAGGTATCCACCATCACATGCCCCCAGGCGCGCGTCAAAACAAACCATTGTAGAGGGTGTAGGCCTCATCCCACAATTTGTGGCTTTCTTATTTTTTGCCATCTAAACTGATAATATGCCTTTAAGGGACCAAAATTTTGATACTAGGTTAAAGTTTGATTCATGTAAAGATGTTTTGAAGCCTCCCATTTGCAATTTTATTATTGGTTTTGTGTTTTCAGTATTCCTAATATGCATACAAAAAACATGAAAAATACAGCTAAACCGTACACACTCAAAAGCAATGGCAGAGCTCGTGTACCCTTCTACATTTACGCACTCTTAATTTATAAACGTGCACTGGCCCGTAACTACATCCTTGAAAAGCTGGGGGGGAAAAAAATTGTCCTTTTAATTTAAATGTAATATAGTTCATGCAAATTTTATATAAATTCTATAAAAAATTCTATAAATTCTATTCTAAGTCTAGCCATATTGTAGCAAAATGTTCCACTTAAGTAGGTAGTTGACATACAGCCGTATAGGTGCAGTTTAGCACAGTAATAGGGTTGTCAACTCTGACCTGGAAAAATACCGGCCTCCCTGTAAATTTGTGAGAAAGGGACCAAGCCCAACTAAAGCGCCGCAGGTGAATATTTTGGAATTTAGCTTTTTGGAGAGTGTTTGGTATGTTTTACAATAAAGTGGTGGGCTGAATTTAATACCAAAACAATGTAGTTTTTGTGCAGACAAAATTGGAAAACCTCCAAAAATAAGTGGGTCACTGAGATGATAGATTATACTACATCCGCTGATTTGCCGAGTATTCATAATTATTATTAGAGTAGGCATATTTTTATTCACAAGGAAAACGCTGAAGTCCCGTCGCGTTGTTGAGCGAGCACCGGTACGTGCAACACGACCCGAGTACGACATTTCCATAATGTTTTGTCTTGACCGATTTAGCTGAAAATTTGTAAAATAGGAGAGAATGGATAAAATCCACCGCCATCTAGAGGACCTTGACATCATTTCTTTGGGAAAACTATTTTAACTCTTTGATAACAAATAATACACTGCTTCCTCGATAGTATTTTGATTACTTCTAGGTGGCAGTGCATAGCGTGCGACTTTTCGTTGCCATGGTAACGTTACTTTTGTTATTTCTATCTACACTTCTTAAGGTCTTGACCGATTTAGCTGAAAATTTGTAAAATAGGAGAGAATGTTGTACTTATGAACCCTGCAAAATTTCATAACGATTGGTACATTTTTAATTTTTAATTTTTTTATTTAATTTTTTATTTTTTATAACCAACGATCGGATTTTGTTCAAAAACTATACAGCAACCCGCCTAGGTGGTATGTACATGTGTGCAAAATTTCAGTTCGATCAGAGAAACGGTGCGACCTGTACCGAAGCAGTAACAGAAAAAAAAAACAGACATTCGAGCCATAAGAGTCAAGTGGAGACGCTCGCTCAATAAGTAATTTAAGGATAATAAATACCAAATAAACCATGTATTATTAATTATTTTTGTTTACATTACGGTACAACCTGTCCCAAACTGTCGGCTTTGACAGCGGACTGCAGTGCAGTATGGCAGTCTTCTGCCTCGCTCGGCTCGATCGCTGTCGTGTCGAGTTCGGCTAGGTAGAGAGACTAGAAAGGGGTCGGGGTTGGCCGGTTAGGTCATTGTGAAGTGGAGAATGTTTTCTCATTAGTTGGGATTTGAGAACAAAGCAATGAGTAGGTTGGTTTTGAATTAGGCCTATATATTTTTAAAATTATAATATAATTTTTTTTATAAATCCAATTTTCTTTCTTGTATATGAGTTCTAAATCTAGCAGGGCATACTATTATTTTACATCTACTCTACTTTAACATCAACACTGTGTATATCATTATCAATCAATCAATCAATCAATCAATCATCATATATATCAATATCAATACCAGCATTTTGATTAGATGTAAAACACATATAAACCTAATTAAGGTCAGTGAAGAAGTACTGGCCACAGCATCGAAATGGTTGGTAAATAACAAACTTATACTTAACTCCCAGAAAACAAATTTCATAGAGTTCCGGCCTAAACTAAATGGACAAGATACTTTAAACAAGGACTTAATGCAAATCAAAATCGTAACAGACAATAGTGAAATTAATAAAGTGCAAACTGCCAAGATTTTGGGAATATATTTTGATGAACACTTGAACTGGCACTGTAACACCTTGGCAAAAAAACTCAGCTCAGCCTGTTTTGCAATAAAATCATTTAAACAAATTACTAACTCTAAAGTGGGAAAATTAGCATACTATGCAAATTTTGAACCACATATATGAGATATGGCATTGAAGTATGGGGACATTCCACACAGGCAGATTCTATTTTTAAACTTCAAAAAACGAGCTGTAATAATCATGTTTGGCCTAAAACAAGAAAATAACTCATGTGTCAAACCTCATTGCAAGCCACATTTTGCTAGTGGCAAGTGTTCCGGTCAAAATATGCTGATTACAAAGAAGAGGTGTAATTTTGGAATTCATATTTTTGCGTGTTTGAGTGTATATTTGTGCACATTTTCAAGACACGATGTTATAAAGGGCCATTTTAGATTGGTATTATGCTCTAGTAACGATGTGGATCAAAAAAGAATCAGATTAAAGCCGATTTGAGAAACTTCCCAAATCGCCAATTTTTGCTATTTTGTGGATCAAAAAAATTGAAAAATTCGTGTATAATCACAGTTACAAGATATAATTTATAAACGGTCATTTTAGTGTAGTATTTTGCTATAGATTATGTGGTAAAAAATAATTTTTTGGGGTATTAATGCATTTTGTTTTAGATACTAGTATTACAATCTTGGATAATAGTAATGAGCTAAACTAGATTCAAAGAGTCACACAGCAAACATATTATGAGCTTAAAAAAATGAAAGAAAGTCTCTCAATATTAAAAAAAAATAAAAATGATTAGTTGCATGGTTAGATAGCCCTAGACTGATTTTTATAACAGTATTGGTTTAATAACTTGAATTGCTTTATTTCAAAACTAGAGTAGCTTCAAGTTTTTGCTACATCTATCTGTTTATAGTAGCTTGCTACTCACTACATTTGTGTATTTCAAAATGATTGCGCTACTGGTTATGCTACTTAAAAAGTAACATGTTAGCAGTAGCGGCAGTGTGCTACTTAAATGCTATGTAATATGATAATAATTTCCTACTTTTGTTAGTGTTTTTATTCTAGATGAACTGCTGTTGCTCACTAAAGTATCACTACAATGAAATTCACACCCTTGAAATTCATGTTTGTTTTTATATATTTTGACAGGAAGAAGTAAAATAATCAATTGATTTCAGATGAATCAATTATTGAACGAGTGAGCGTAGCGAACGTAGTGATGATCCATTCGACTTAAACGGCCCTAATTGTTTTTCTGCGTGCGTGGTGTGTGTGTGTGTACGTTGAAAATCAGCCGAATCGCTGAACAGATTGCGCTGAAATTTTAAACAGACATCTGGTACGAGTTTATTGAGAACTGTTAACAAAATCAGCAAGATTCATTGCGATTTAAACCTACAAGAAATAATAAACTGAAAAATAGACTTCCAATGTTTAGAAATTATTTTAACGACAATGTTTTAGATTTTGAAAAGATATTTTTTGTTTGTTATTCGCCTGGCCGTGAAATGCCGTGCCCATGCAAGGTCTGTCGAATGTTGCACGTCAAGGTACCCCCAAATTCCGCTCGTAGATTGAGTAAACCTTGCAATATTTTCACGTATTTCGTACTGGCTATGTTTACCATAGTAGGCCCTATTGCCACAGATGATGGACTACACTGCGTTATATGCATTTCAAAACATGTTTAATTATTTTTGAAATACAATCTAGAAATTACAAAATCTTTCCCGACCAGGGGATTGAACCCTCTTCTTTCACATTTCGGCTACAAGGGCGCCTTAGCCAACTAGACTAGGGAAACGCCAAAGTCGTAGTTAGACGAGTGAGCGAGTCATGTGAGTACCCGGGAACATTTGCATTTAAGTTTGATAATTATATTCGTATAAATAATAGTTTTTTAAAGTTTAGTTGGTAAACGGAGACGGGCGCGTCAACTGTAAGGTCATAATGCGCCTCTCTAGCCTATGATAGGCTAGGTAGGCCTAAGGTAGGGGGAAAAAAAGTAATGTAACCGGGTACTCAACACATGGTCACTCACTCGTTTAACAACGACTTTGGCGTTTCCCTAGTCTACTACCTACTGCAATCGATCGATTTGGTACACTCTGAAAGAGACTTGATTGTGCTGCAATATCTAATTTTTGTTACCTCAAGTTACATTGTAATCTTGTTATTGTGTTGTATTGTATTCCTTGTTAGGTATCACACTAGATCCCATTCTCATCGTTTGTTTATAATTCTCGTATTTGTGTTTTCAGCCACTTGAAAGAGAATGGGTCACTTGCTATCTTCCGTTCCGAAACTCGGTACGCTGCTGCTTAGCTGGAATATTGTTGGAGTCTGCACTTGTGAAGTAGGTGTACCAATTACTGTATCTAGACAAAATCTCTCGATATGTATTATGAACTTATGATACTAATTGAGAGTACGACGACGACGTGAGAAACTAGGGCGCTTCAACCGGTTAGGTCATATTGCGCCGCCTGTGAATGAAAGGAAATGAGAAGAGTGAATGCAGGTATGTTTGATGATTAGATTGTTTTCTAAGTGTATAAATAACAAAATAAATTGATGATGAAGAAAGTAATAGCAAAATAAAAGTTATGTATGTAAATGAAAAATAAAGAAAAAAAACAAATTTAGATGTGAATTAAAGTTGAAAAATAGTTACAATGGATGAAAAATTTAGAAAGTTTGTCGCCGTTATATTGAAAAAGGTTTTTCTAGATTGGGAGAGATCAATTGCGGCGAAAATGCATCAATTTGGCCTTTCTGCTACATATATGCAGGTTAAAGGTGTTACAAAGAAAGAATTGCACATTTTTTAAAGATTAATTGTGTTTTTGTATGAAAATGTTACAACTTTTTCTGACGTCAAGTGTGCTCACAGAAACAGGAAGGAGGGGGGATACAAGGGAAAATGGGAATTTAAAAACCAAAGAAATACATCAAGGGGCGGTGGAATATAGGCCTATCCCGGGAAAATTTCAAAAAGACTTAGGTTATAAAACACAAATAAATGTAACACCCCACAAATCTAATGACTTTTTAAACATTTAAGTGACAACACAAGTTTAGGCATTTAGCCTATTCCTTTAACGCAACTGGTGTCTTATCTTTTACAGAGCTTTTGTAAGTTGTCTGCGGGCATTTTTCCCCCTTTGCCATGAAACTTTACATTACTTCACCCTTTCCCCCAAACCTCAAATAATAATTTACTGAAACATGTTTTTCTATTATAAAAAACGGGTTTTTCAAAAAGTTTACCAGCACTCTGGTTATCAAAAATTTTACTGTCCCTAAACCTTCTGCAATTCTGAATTAACCCTTTTTAAAATGAAAGAAAATTCTTTACCTGCTTCACAAATGCAAATTTCAGCTTCGGTTGAATAAGTGCTACAATTTTTGTTTTTAGAACCAGCTTACTGGTCCTCTTGTATTTAAAAAACAACCAAATATGAGGGGCCCCTGTAAATTAAACCTTTTTTCCACGACCTGCATCGCATATGAAACAATTTTCCCTTCTCCTTTAGTAAAAACATTAAAAAATAATCTATGTTCCCTTTTAAGTATTTAGAACACCTTCACTGTTTGAAAATGTTTCGTTCCATGACAGTTATTAAATTGTTTTTAAATAACTAATTGAAAAATTATGCAGGTCTTGTGCACAAAGAAAGATACATTAACGCCCCAATTATTTTTTGGGTATTCACCATTTTTTTTTTTAAAGTCAACTTTTTTCCCAAGTTTTAAGTTTGCCTCCATCGGGGTCCTACACCTTACAACCCCCCCTACCAAATCTGCAAGAACTTCTTCTGCTACTTGATTGATTAGTTTGATTGTACCAGATTTTCTATCTCTATCACCTTCACCCCCCAAAACATTCCTCAATTCTCCTGGGCCCCTTCATTTTGAAGCTGTGGGGATTTTTTTTTTGATTTTCCTCAGTTTCTGACTTGTTATTAGAGAAAATAAAAAAAATCATAAACATAAAGGGCCCAAAATTAAATGAGATGGAATCCCCTTTCCTAACATACACACATGGTCATTTTTTGTTTTGAAAAAAATTAAGTTTAAAACAAGAAAAGTTTAATTTTAGATTCCCGAAGTCCCGCCTTTTTAAGGCCATAATAGCCTCTTTAGCTTACACACTTTTTTTTTCATCCCTAGCTTAAGGAATTCTTCGGGCTGTTCCATATGATTTCCTCATTAAAACTCACCATTTCAAAAACTGTGGGAATCTACTGATCCTTTTCAAGATCAAATTTTCAGCAGTCCGAACAAATTATCGATGTTAATCGAATTACGGGTGCAAAGGTATCCAAGAAATCTTCCCCATTTTTCAGAAAACCCCCGGGCAACAACTTCCCTTTAGGGCGTAAGACCCATCTGTGCTAACCTTTTTTTTAAAAAACCCTTACATTTGAAAACTTTTTTATTAGTTGGACGGTCAATAATTCCCGGGTTTCTTATTGGTTAAAGCATGCATTTCCTCATTCATACTTGTTTCCTAGATTTTTATCAGTACGCTCAAAGGGCACTTTTACAATTGAGGATCTTGTTTGTTTATTAAAACCCAAATTAGGGTTTACATTTTGAATTAAGAAAAAAAAAACCCTGCATATTCATAGTTTTCGCCCTTTAAAGGTTTTCTATGTCTAGTGGGGTATCTATTCCGAATAAAATGGCTGCACATTTTCCAAAATAAAAACCTCAAAAATTCCTCGACATCAATTTTCCTCATGACTACATTTGAAACATCATAGAATTATCATTGTAAGATAATTTTTCCAAGTCATTTGCATTATCATCATCAGTCGAGGGGATTGCCCCCCTCGTTGGATTGTATGTTGGAAACGGTTAAACTTAGAGTTTTCTTACTGTCTGTTTTTTATTTTAAATTTTCCTGCCTGACTCTATGTCACAATATCACGAGAAAAAATAAAGGTTTAGGTTTGTCTGCGCGTCCCCGACGAAACCCCCTTAGTATTTTCCCCATACCCTAAAGGTGTTAAACCGATTTTTTGTCGATTTTCTACGTTTTTCACCCGGAAAATATGAATTGCGCTTTACTACCAAAAATTTCGAAGGTGCACACTCTTTTTTTTTCACCAGTCCAAACTTCTCAGGCGCATTCTTTTTGCCGCAGTTGGCATCTATTCTTTATGTAAATAAAATGTTCATGGCCTCAGCCCAAACTTCTTTTCTAAACCCGAAAACAAATAGCATGCATCTAACCGCTCCATAAGGTACGATTTGTGCGTTCCCTACTCCATTTTTTTGGGGATTTTGAGGGATAGTTTTTTGATGGGCAAAACCATTTTTTTTTAAGTAAATTTTCAAACTCATTCTGGGGAATTCCCCAACGTTATCGGGAGAATCACCTTTATAGACTTACCTGATGCTTTCGGGCATTGCTTTTTTAAATCTACAAATTTGGAGAAAGCTTCACTTTTTTTCCCTTTTGCATATAAAACCCAAATTTTTTCGATGTATCGCTACAAATATTAACAATATCTAGAGCCGGCCAAAGGGTTCTTCCCTGGGGCCCATTATGTCACCCTGAATTATTCAAGCAAATTTTTGCTCTTTTCCCCCCAGACTTTGGGAACTTGGTCACAGTCTGCTTACCTTCTAAACATACTGTAATGGTCTAAACATTCATTTTCAAAAATTACCCTTTTTTCAAGGCCTTGCTTGAGTGAGTTTAATCCCCCTTTCGTTTAAGGGCCTTCGCCATGCCATAATTCATGTCAGAAAAAGGCTTATTCTGCCAAAACCCCCACTTGCTCGTATTGTGTTCACTTTGTCTAATGTATAGATACCTTCTTTTTAGAGTTCCATGAGTTCAGGGGCAACTTAAAGATATGAGATTTTATCATACACCTTACACCCTTTTTCAAATGTCCAAATATCCCTTTTTTAGTTATTCTGAAACCGATAAAAGATTTTTTGCCAAGTTAGGTACATGAATAACATTTTTTAACAATCTTAGGAACTATTTTCCCCGGAAACGGAAAAACTTAAAAATTCGTGGTATGTCGCCAACACCATTTACGATATTTTTACTGTTTTTCGGCAACAGTAAAATTCCTGATTGCGAAAATTTAAAAACATCTCCATTCTTTTTTGGAACTGTGACATGTTTTCTCCCCAATCTAATACCCAAATTCCCTTTTTACACGGAGGTCAGAAAAAGCTGAATCTATAGCATAGTATAGGTTATTTTTTGAAGCACCACCAAAATTGCTATCACTACCCGGGAATTATTTTTATTCCCCTTTACTATTATCATTATCTTGAATTAGAAATTTTGATTTTTCTTTCTATTAGGACAATCAGGGGGTTTATGTCCTTCTTTATTGCATTCGTAACATACCTTTATTAACAGTACCTGTAGGATTAGGCCTAGGCCCACTATTCACATTTTCCTCCCAAGGTTTTTTTTTTAGTATAGCACCATGAGACATCAATGCAGTCGAATTTTTATTGTGACCCTTTAGTACTCTGCGGGAACTTTCTTCAAGAAAAAGCGATCTTGATTCTTCGAAGGCGGAGTCTTTTTTTTGCCCGGTAAAATCATATAGCGTTTTGGATTTGCAACACCGTTTATGAGCACAAATGAAAGATATTTTCCCCGATGGTTTTTTAATTTTCGATGAATTGTGGAAACTTTCCAAATTCTTCCATTGCCGAAAATTGGGGACTGGACTGTTAAAACCGTTAGTCGGGTAAAAAAACGGACTCAACTTGACCCTTCATAAGAAATTGTAGGCTACCCCCTGCCTCTTGGATAAAGTCGCGTTTGGACATGAACAAAACAATGGATTGGACAGTCAGGTATTTTGGGCTATGCCTGTCGCCCCTATCCTTGTTCTTGCCCTTTATGGGTTCATCCCATCCACGAGTTCCTAGGCTCTCGGCATTGGGCTCATTTTAGCAATTTCCATGTTGGAAATTTATTTGACCCTCTATTTTCTCGATGGTAGGTAACGAAGAAAACGCGGGAAAACGAATTTTTTACGGTCGTTTTCGCTACAAAAAAACCCTCACTTATGAATTCACAATCAAACATCAAATTTACGAAGAAAAAACGTTGTAAAACATATATTTACGTTAGTTTGCGGTCTGTGCCCAAAACCTGTTGGGCAAAAAAAAGATTGCACATTTATAGTTTAAATTGTGGTTTTTGTATAAAAGTTACAACGTTTTCTGCCGAAAGGGTGTCCCACAAAAACAGGAAGAAGGGGGGATAAACAAAATGGGAAGTTCAAACAAAGAATACATAAGGTGGCGGTGGAATATAGGCCTATACCCGGGAAAAAATTTAAAAACATTTTTTATAAAACACAAATAAATGTAACAAAAAGGTTTCATCACATGTTCCTATGGGGAAAAACCTTTTCTCTGGGTTTAAAAATATCCGTGTGTTAGGCGTGTTGGCCTATACGAATTCTAGCATACCACCTCTTCTCTACGTGAGAGTCGGGACGTAGGGGGGGAAGAATTTTGTTGTCAAAGTGGGGTTCACACTATGCAAATTTTTTATTTTGCAACACATCCCCCGATGCTTGTCGCAAATCCAACATTCTTTGCTTGTATCCACCTTGACATCGGGAAAACGGGAAACTAGATTGAAATCAACGTCGCGACGCTGGAAGCTTCCTTAGCAGCCCGATCAGCGTTTTTCATTTCCCCCTCTATGCCCGCGTGTCCAGGTATCCAGCAAAACTCTTTTATATATCCCTTAGAGGTTATTTTTCTAAATAGAATTGGATGCCCTTGTCCCAAATGATGACTAAAACATGAGTTTTATAGTTTAAAGTGAACTTAAGCTATCTGAACACAAAAGGTATTCCCTCCACAACGACAGCGTAGAATGTTTTTAAAGAGCTTCACGGATGGCGAATAACTCTGCAGTGAAAACTAAAACACACGTCGCTAAGCTGAAACTTCAGTTAAAGGTGGAGCAAAAAAGGCCTTCCAACCTTGTTGTCAATTTTGGAGCCATCTGTGAATACCAAAGTAAACCTTTGATGTTCATGCAAATCTTTCTAAAGTTAATTTTGAATACACTATCAAAAGTAGAGTTTTCATCAAACGACAAAGGTCGAATATAATAACGGCTCTGGTGAAACCAGGCGGGTTATTGCTAAATACAAATTAAAACTTTTGACAGATGAAATTCTATAAGATTAAACAAAAGTTTACATTTTAAATCCCGTTGGAAGAGATGCCTTGGGTTTGTTATCAAAGTGTCTGACATATGTCGTGTTAAAACATTCCGATTTGCTGGTGGTTAGGCATAGCTTTAATTTTCATTACATACGTACCCATCAAGAGGTTTTTTCCGTTCTGCTAAGGGGGACACCCCTGACTCGGCATACAAGCTGACTACCCGGGCTTGTTCGAAATGCACCAAGAGCAATACGAAGACCACAATGGTGGACAGTGTCTAGAATTTTTAAGGTTGTGTTACTTGCTAAAGAGTATACGAAACATCCATGTCCATCTTGGACAACTAGAGATCCGAAATTCTCAACATGCATCCTATCTGCACCCCACGATGTATTACTGAGAACTTTCAATGGGTTGATTTTCAACATGCATTTTTGCGAAACTCAACAACGTGGTCTTTCCAATTTAGCTTTTTTGTCAAACACCATGCCGAGAAGACGGACATTTGTTTTGAATAGAAGTTCTACATTGTTAACGATAGTTTGTGGGTCTTTTTGGATTCCTTGAAGACGGCAAAAGTGAATGCACTGAGTTTTTTTCGGGAGAGAATCGTGTCCCCGCTTTCGAGCCCATTCACTTATATTGTTCAATCCAATTTGACGTGTCTTTGAGCTGTTGATAATTTACCGATCTGTAGAAGATTCCCAGGTCATCTACAAATAGGCACAAACATTAGGCTCTTTGGATACAATCCACCCCAACTGTTTATTCCAATAGCAAACAGTGATACCGACAAGACCGACCCTTGGGGGTACCCTGTTTTCCAGGGGAGAACAAGTCTGACAAAACATTGTTAACACGCACTTTGAAAGTTCTATCTTTTAAAAAGTTTTCTAAAAATTTTGGCATGTGCCCTCAAAAAACCCCACTCGTGAATCTGTTGAAGAATATTATATCTCCATGTTGTATCGTATGCTTTTTCAATGTCAAAAAGCACACCAACAACATGTTGTTTTGCAACAAACCCTTCTTAAATAAACGTCTCTAATCGAACCAAGGGGTCGTGGTGCAACGACGTTGACGAAATCCACTTGGACGTTCGCCAATAACTGCGTGTCTCCAGCATCCACATTAGTCGTTTGTTTATCATCTTTTCGAAAAATTTGCAAAAGCAAATTGTCAAGAAATAGGGCGATATGAAGTCCCGGGATCGCTTATCTTTTGTGGGTTTGAGAAATGGAATTAAGATGGCACTAAAGCCAACTATCGGGAAATATGTCAGACAACCACAAAATATTAAAAAAATAAAATAATAACTTCCAATGAGGATCATTTAGGTGCACAAACTGTCGTTGTGCATTTTGTCTTCTCCCCCAGATGTGCGACGTAATGAGCTTAACGCCATACGGAGTTCCCACAAAGAGAACGCTCTGTTGTATGCTCATCGTTTTCAGATGAGAAATTAAGTTTCGAGCTTCTGTAAACTGCTTGTGTGCTAGAAATTCTGCATCATATCGTGCATTACTGCTTACCGATGCAAAAAGTGTAGGTACCCAGTACTGAAGCCACATCTGCTGGAGTAGTAACTAAATTTCCCGCCATCCTTTTATAGCGGGTATGGTGTTACCTGACGTCCACTAATTGATTTAATCCTTTTCCACACCATCGTGGAAGAGGTGCTGTAATTTATAGAAGATACATACTCTTGCCATGACTGCCTCTTACTATGTTTTTATAATTCGTCTCGTTTTCGCTCTCATCGTGCTTGAAATTGATTAAATTTTTCAATGTAGGAAATGTATTTAATTTTTTAAAAGCTGCTTCTTTGCCTTGATGGCCAATGCACAATCTTTGTTCCCCCAGGGGACGACACGCGACGTTGTTCACCACTAGTCAGTGGTATACTGGCATATGCTGCATCAAGCAAGCATTTACTCACATTATTGACAAGCACGTTGGGGTCACGAGAACTAGTAAAGTCACCTTGAGCAAAGAGACTTCACTAATTTCCTGGAACTTTCCCCAATCAGCTTGCGCAAGCTCCATCCCTGACCTGGATTGTGGGCCTATTGTAGTTTAATACATTCACCTGAATTGGAAATGATCACTTCCATGTAAATCATCAAGCACATTTAGCTCGAGATCAAACGATAGCAATGGTGTACACATGACTAAATCTATGGCTGAAAAAATGCCAGAATGTGACGTGAAATGAGTCAAACTGGCCCGTTGTTCAACAATGAAACATCATTGTGTTGTAGAAAATCTGCTACAAACAACCCCGTTGATCAGAAAATACTGATCCCCAGTCAGTATGGTGAGCGTTAAAATCACCACCCAGTCATGCATCTGTCAGGACAGTGGTTCCCAACCGGTGGTCTGTGAACTCATTGCTACCGGTCCGCGAAGTGCTGTGCCTATTTGTTGTTAGACCAGCTCCCAGATAGGAAAACCCTCCCCCCTCCTGCGGAAAAATCGAGACCTATAATATAATATGTTGATCATTTTGGAGTAGAAATCCACTTGTTGGCACCATAATATATGGGTCTCCATTTTTCTGAAGCGGGGCGGGGGGGAAGGTCTCACTTATGGTGGGTCCCGGTCAATGTAATTATGATAATACTATTTTAGAAACGTGTAAAAATTCAAAAAGTTTGCTTTACACTTAATTATTTTATGTGCACTCGGGATGGATGGCTAAATTATATTTTCTTAGAAGGAAACACTTGTTTATAAATCAATCAATACCGACTACAAACGCCCACTTCTACCAACACAGAAAGTTAACACGAGTTCACCTAACTCTGCTCTAAATAAGATGGGAGGTCAATATGCCACTTGTACTAACATAGTCAACAAAACTATCAATCGATAGGTTTATTAAGCAAAATTCAGAGAAGAATCCAACAGAAAACAACAAACAATCAGAATCAGGGGCTAGCCATTATAAAGTGGTCTACAAGTACGACTGAGGTTGGCGTACCCAGACGCGAATCCAGGCGCTATGTTCACAACCCTACAACCAGAGTCAAACAATGACTGATGAACCAAACTATGGCTTAGCTTACGAGTTTCTTCTGTCTTGGTGAGTAGCAGGGCGGCTAGATGCCTAGCGTCGAGCCAGGTGCCTTGAAGATCTTCCACGTTCACTGGGCTGGAGTGTACTCCCTATCCCGTCTCGCAGCGCACTGTCTTGGGGTGTGCTCTGCACCCCGTCTCGCAACGCACTGTGCTCAGTTCTAGTTAGATATTGGTACCACGCAAAAACCAAGCAACAGCTGATTGTACGTCATAATGTAGTTCATCGTCATCGACCTCCTATATGACAAATCTCTCTACGATGCGCCAGGCAATCGCCAACATCGCCGCGATCACTGCCATACGTCACCGTGCGACTCAGTCATGACATGCCATGTCACAATATTGTTGAAAAACGGTTAAGAAAAAGTTAAGAGAAGATCCTGTGAGCCGTTTTTATTAAAAAGTATGATAGTATGACATGAATCGTTACGCGGAAACAGGCCCTCAGGAACGACCCGGGCTTAGAAACAACCAGGATTATAAACGAACAATCCTTAGTTAAATTATTAGTACTATTAAAACATTATAATAAACACACTAAAAAAAATTAACAATCAATAATGAGTAATTTATTAATATATTTTTAATGATGATTTGAATTTTGTTTCTTGTGTACACTTTCTTCCGGTTGCCTCTTCCCTTTGTCTACCTTCTTTGCTCAGATTGCTGTACAGGCGGTCTTGGGGTATAAAAACAGCCAAGAAATTTTCGCCACCGGCGGCTGGGCCTGTGCTCCAGACCCCTTGTAGCCGTGCCAGTCCTTACACTTGGCTTTATCACTTTGCCGGTCTGTGAGATGAAAAAGGTTAAGAACCACTGTGTAAGGAGACTCGCGGGATGTCATCATTCGAATGTAATATAAAAGAAATATGTCCATAGATAAATGTATAGCGGAAATCTAACTTTGTATTCTTTTTTGTTTATTGCTTTAGTAGGCCTACTGGGCCTATCTAGTTACCTATGTATATACTATAAGTCTATAACATATCTTACAGTAGGCCTTATCCACCCTAAATCAATAGTAATTAAATGCGCACGTTTTTCACATGGCGCACCTGCTACAAAAATAATCTTATTTAATATTAGAAACTAGTAGTAGTAGTAAAAATATGTAAATACAAATAAACATGTAGTCGTGTTATCTGAAATATATTATAGGGCCTAATGGTAGAGTATGGTTAAGTTGTAAAAACGCAAAGAGCTTAACTTTGCCAATAAAGACCAATTTATTATTATTATTATTATTATTATTATTATTATTATTATTATTATTATTATTATTCACATGTTTCCACATCTCGGTACAAACCGGTACAAGTAAATGCAATGTATTGTGGACTATTTCAAGTAAAACATGTGCCTATAATAATAACAAAACATTCAAATTCAAAACTTATCTAAAATCTATAGCCTACAGCATTCAACATAACATTCAAATCAAAAAATTATCTTAATCCTTACAAAATATACAACATAAAATCGTTTTATAAAACATTTCCATTGAGGAATTTTTGGACTATAAAGCCTATGGCATGTGCAAATTATAACCACTTTCTGCATTTTGATGAATAGATTCTTGTTGATGTCCAGTTGGTGTAAACTATTGTTTAGGTTGTGTGGTATAACTGCCGTGGCTTATTGTAGTGACGATTTTGTTTATTATTATTATTATTTTATTGGATGTATTTCATACAAACTCGGTCAAAGTAAGTAAGTAAGTAAGTACCGGTAACATGGGGTGAATAGGAACTATGGGGTGAATAGGAACAAAACTTCCTCTAAATAAAACTAAATTCGTAATTGCCGCTCTTTTTAAACGGCTCACATAAGGTTTTTTGTAATTGGTACACTACATTTTGCAGTTCCCCTCTAAAAATAGACTAAACTTGACAACCGCAGCCTTTATAATAGAAAAAGCATTGGCACATTTAAGAGAGCTGATAAACTTTGTCATTTCTCTTTATCTGGGAAGAGTTACATATCTATAAACGTAGGACTCCATTATCAAGATATATTTTTTTTAAATGTAATTTGTGTTCCTATTGACCCCTGGCTAGGGTTAATAGGAACAGCTAGCATATCTATATGTATTTTCAGGCATATTTATATCCCTGTTCCTATTGACCCCACATGGAGGTGAATAGGAACGCACAATATAAAAATAAAAATAAAATATAAATATTCATATACTCTGTTAATGGTTGGTTATATTATTTAAAGGAACCACATAGCTATAATTTAAAAAATATCTCATTGGTTTACTATGATTCATGTTGAAATAACAAGAAGTTAACTTACAAAACTGTTCCTATTCACCCCACCTTACGGTAAGTAGTTGTAATTTGTTTACAATACATTACATGTTACACATGGAAAATGTAGGAAACAAAAATGGCGAGGTTCAGTCATTGAGAGATCATTCTTCCACCTAACCATGGTTACAAATAGATGTAGATAGTGTAAGATTATAAGATATAGATATGTTATAAGATAAGATAAATTACCATTGAACATATGTTTAACTTGACCATTCAGGTTCAGGACAAACAGTACACAATAATAATTAGTAAACACTATAAAGCGTTAAGCGTTAAGTTGAATTAAAACTCATTTACTTAGGTCTAGTATACAATTAAGACAAAGCAAAGTCAATTATGATAATATTAACCAAAACCGGAGCTAACATGTTGTACGGACTTACGTCGAGTACTTCCATGTGTACCTATGTTACAAACCAACATTATTACTTTGTCTTAACTCTAACTAAAATGAGTCATTTATAATATAGTTTGTAGATGATGTTTTCTTTCTGCTGTGTACGGTCGTGGCCGATTTCTTGTCGCCATCCTAGCATTTGCTCTTCGGACTATGGGAAACCACGAAAACCATGTCAGGATGGAAACTGTCTCGGAATCTCGAAGTATCATTCTTAGTTTAGAAATTTACGAACTATTCTACACGTGTTGAGTATTACTGCCTTTTGGTTTTCAATGTAAACCATTTGGGTGAAGATCTAGTTGTTTAATGCTTTCAGTAGCTTCTTCGGTATATGCCCTTGGCCGAAATTACGAATGGGATTGTATTTAACCTTTTTCTGTTTCCACATCTTCTTGATCTCAATTGCAAGTTTACTATACTTGTCAATTTTTTCTTCCATGTAGTCTCGACGTTATGGCATATTGGGACAGCAACGCAATAGGGGTATTTTCTTGTTTTTCTTGTAATTATAATTATATCCGGTCTGTTGTGAGTATATTTTGGGTGGGGTTAAAACTGTGGGGTGTAATAATTTGAAATTTTTTGCTATCTAGTACTTTCTCCGGTTTGTATTTGTAAAAATATAAGGTGTTGGTATCAATGAGGTTGAATTGATTGCATTTTTTGGTAAATAATGTTAGCTATTTGGATGTCGAAAGGGGAAATCCTTTTTACATAGTGATGGCACCCGGATATGATTTTTCGATTGTTTCCCCCCCTTAAAAAAATATTTTTTCTACATTGACGTTTACTGTCGCTCGGTACAAGTACTTTTTTTATAATTTTTTTTGTTGAAATCACTTGTCTTGATACCCAGCAAAAAAACCTTCTTTTTCCCCAAAATATTCCCCGTTTTTTTAACCACCTATTTGATGCTTTAAATCTATGTGACCTTTGTGTAGTTCCATAATGTCTCTTGTGTAGGGTCTTTTCTGAGAGACGTACTCTTTTGAAGCGTCAGTTATGATTTCCCCTTTGTAGATTGACATTTTCATTTTTAGAAAAAGTGATTAAAGATTTTTTCAGCAGCACCACAGCCCTAGCAGGTTGATTGTTGCTCTTTGTAAAAAAAATTTTTTTAAATGTCTATTTTTTGAGCGGCGTAGCGAGTGTCCCTTGACTCTTTTGCCAAAGCTGTTTTTTTTTTTTTTTTTTCCGTTACTGCTTTTGAAAAGGGCGCACCGTTCTCTGATCGCCTGAAATTTTTTACACTTACATACCACCACGGGGTTTCTGTATGTTTTTGAACAAAAACCGTCGAGTTTAAAAAAAAAAAAAAAAAAAAAAAAGTTTTGACGTTATGAATTTTGCAGGGTAATAAATATAACATTCTCTCCTATTTTCCAAATTTTCAGCTAAAACGGGCATGACCTTAAAGACTTATTGGTTTATCACTAGGAAAACGCTCAGTTGGACGCGTTGTTGAGCAAGCACCGGTACGTGCAACATGACCCGAGTACGACATTCCCATAAGTCCCACCACACAGTTGTAGCCTAACTGGATATTGACATTGTCCACTATATCAATTCCAACATCTTTGCATTGTTCTAATTCACGTCATGCCTTCTAAAGTGTGTCTTTGTATCTTCACTGTCTCCTTCATTTTTTAACATCATTTTTCGAATTATGATTACCAATAAGTCTTTAAGTTCTTGACCGATTTAGCTGAAAATTTGGAAAAAAAGGAGAGAATGTTGTACTTATTGACCCTGCAAAATTTCATAATCGGAACATTTTTATTTTTTTATTTTATTTTTTATTTTTTATAACCAACGATTGGATTTTGTTCAAAAACTATACAGCAACCCGCCTAGGTGGTATGTACATGTGTGCAAAATTTCAGGTCGATCAGAGAAACGGTGCGACCTGTATCGAAGCAGTAACAGAAAAAAAAACACAAAAAAAACAGACATTCGAGCCATAAGAGTCAAGTGGAGACACTCGCTTCGCTCGCTCAATAATTCGAAAAATGATGTTAAAAATGAAGGAGGCAGTGAAGATACAAAGACACACTTTAGAAGGCATGATGTGAATTAGTACAATGCAAAGATGTTGGAATAGTATATAGTGTACAATGTCAATATCCAGTTAGGCCTACACTGTGTGGTGGGCCTTATGGGAATGTCGTACTCGGGTCATGTTGCACGTACCGGTGCTCGCTCAACAACGCGTCCAACTGAGCGTTTTCCTAGTTTATAATATAGGTTGTTCAGATCAATTAGGCCTCGTCCTCCTTGTTCTCTTGGAAGTGTCAATATTATTATTATTATTATTATTATTATAAATTATTATTATTATTATTATTATTATTATTATTATTATTATTATAAAAAAATAAGGTTTTTAAGCATAAGCCCGCTTTAAAAACATAGTTATTGATTCGTAGCAGTTGTCGCAAAAGTTTGCCCCGACTGGGGTTCGAACCCAGAACCTCCGGCTTAACGTGCCATAGCTCTACCAATTGAGCCACCGGGACAACAGAACAAACCTTTACTCTTCTGCTAGTTGTTGTGAATGTTGACTTCCATGACATTAATCCAACAGAAGACTGCAATGTAGCTGTCAAATCTGAAAAATCACATGGATAAATCCATTCACATCTCATCTCCCATGAGTTGGGTAGTATGAATATAAGGTTTTAAAGCATAAGCCTGCTTTAAGGACATAGTTATTGATTCATAGCAGTTGTCATAAAAGTTTGCCCCGACTGGGGTTCGAACCCAGAACCTCCGGCTTAGCGTGCCATAGCTTTACCAATTAAGCTACGGGGACCACAGAACAAACCTTTACGAAACTGCTAGTTGTCAACATTCACAACAACAACCATGGTAGGACAAAAACTACTCATGTGGGTACCTCGGAAATTGCTTGTTTATAGCACTATCTATGAGTAGGCCTAATGGACGTGTTTTTTTACTAGATATTTTGAGCATTGTCCAATGTACTGTACCACATTTTCATTTCAAGGTTGGTCTGTTAGTTTTGTAGTTTGAGTTTCTAGGCTGAGCCAGTATTGAAAAAATATGTCTCTAATCTCAATAGTGGTGTACCGAGGTGTTAAAAGCTGACACCAAAGTTATTCCTACTCAGAAGAATATCCTGCATACGACAAACATTGTTGGCAATTTAAATTTAGGTTATTTACTCCCCAAAATCCCCCAAAACCCCCTAAAAGTAACATTTTCACCAATAATTTTTAACAATTCATAAATAGGGTGATAATTCTCCTAGAATAAAAAAATCAATTTGTAGAAAAAAGTATTTTCAGGAATTTGGCTAATTCAGATTTTCAGATTATATCGAAATTACACAAGAAATGGGCCCTCGAAACAGTTTGAACGCAAAGTTTTCAAGTTTTAACTGAGCACTAAAGAAATTTTGTACATTGCAAGTACTAAACGGTAAAAGATTGAGATGAGATTTTTTCCACAAAACATCATAAACTACTCGTGGCCAGGGTGCCATCAAGGTATTCAGTATAAGTTGTCTTCTTCTTCTTCTCTTATGCCCACATTGACATATCTATGTCATCATGTGTCTTGACAACCAGTAAAGATAGTACTCCTGTTCCCTCCTGTCCATACCCCCTGGCATTTCCCCATAGTGAGTGTCCTTTCAATGTAGCGCATCTAAATAGATGTTGTCTGTCCTGTGTTCCATCACCACAGAGTTTACACATGCTGCTCTCCATCACACCTATTCTATGTAAGTGCTTTGCTAGCAAGTCATAGCCGGTATCTAGTCTAAACTGTGCTGTTGTAGTTCTTCTCCTATAATGGTTTTGGTCCTATCATTTCTTCCTTTCCTTGTATTAACTAGCTCACTCCACATTTTATTCTTGCCTTTCTCTTCCATGCTTTCTTTACCTCCGATTTTGCTGGCTGATTTCAGATGTGATTTAGCTGATCTGTATGAAATGTTGTTTATGAATTGCTTGGTTTTTACTTCCCATTTTAGCAAGGAAATCAGCCTTCTTGTTTCCGTTTATGCCGCAGTGTGCCGGTATCCACTGTAGCATTACTGTGTTACCTGCATTCATCAACCTCAGGATTCTTATCTTGCAGTTTCTTATTTCTGCTTCTGTTTCTTCTCTTCTCACTATAGCCTGGATAGATGCTCTTGAGTCTGTTAGTATCACCACCTTCCTTTCTCTAAAGTATTCAATCTTCTCCAACGCTTTGCTTATTGCTCTCATCTCCCCATCAAAGTTACTCCTCAAAGTTACTTGATCCTGCTGGGAATGATTCCTCAAACTCTCTACTGTGTATTCCTGCACCTGCATTCCCTTCTCCTGGTGTTGCTGATCCATCCGTGTATATATGTAGCCACTCCTTCTCTGGGTATTCTTTGAGAATAAATCTGAGTGCCAGACTTCTCATATGCTCCTCTTAATAGTTCTTCTTTTTCTCTTGTATTCCTTCAATATTTAGTTAAGGTTTACTTCCAATGATGACATATGAATTTTTGGGTTTTCCTATTTCTTGTCTGTTTTCAGTTATCACTTCCCCCATTAACTTTCCCACTACATTTCTAGCTTCAGTTATGAATGTGTTTTGTGTTTTAAGGCCTTCTTGGGGATCTCTGTCCCAATAATCTACATCGAAGCGAACCATTTTTTCGTACAGGCTTCCAGCTGCTACATTTCTCCTTGCTTCCAGTGGTGGGACTTCAGCTACTGTTTCCATTGCGGTGATAGGTGTGGTTTTCACTCCTCCTGTTATGATCCTCAGGGCTTTATTTTGGATAATGTTGAGCTTGTCCAAGGGTGTGTTTTTGAAGTGTTAATCAACATGGCATTTCCATATTCCAACACTGGACGTATGTATGTTTTGTATGTCGTAGATAGTGTATTGACATTGGCTCCCCAAGTTACCTCTGATACTCTTTTCAGCAAGCCTAGTCTTTTATTACTTAATTGGCACATTCTGTCAATATGGCTAGACATCGTCATTTTCTTATCCATCATTACGCCAAGATAGATTGGGTCTTCTTCGTATTTTAAGCTTACTCCTTTGTATTTTAGACTAAAACTGGGGCATTGTTCTTCCTGTTGTACAATAATTGTATACTGTTTTTTGTTTCATTCACTACCATCCCTTTTCCCTGGTCCATTCTTCTAATGCTTGCAATGCCTTGTTCATTTCTAACTCCATTTTCTGTACGTCTCTGTCACTACACCAAAAGCACCACATCATCCGCAAATAACTTGATCTTTACCTCGCTTCTTTCCTGTATATATTGCGCCAAGTCGTTTATATATATCAGGAAGTAAGTAGGGCTTGTTACTGCCCCTTGGGGTACTCCTGCCTTGGTTTTCTATACCGTGATCGTTTGTTGTTGCATCTTACTCTTATATACCCTCGACTTAGAAAGTTTTTACTCCATCTGTATATGTTGTGTGGTACTCCCATCTCTTTCATCTTTTTTAAAAGTATTTCTCTATCTACTATATCAAATGCAGTCTTAAAATCAACATAAACTACCAGTGTAGATAACTTCTTATTAAACCCTTCCTTAATATCCTGCTGCAAGTATGCCACCTGGTCTAGTGTCCCTCTGTTCTGCCTAAAACCTGCCTGCTCCTTTGCCAACACTTCATTCGATTCTAAAAATGTTTTTAGCCTATAGTTGACCATATGCTCCATTGTTTTAGCCATCATCGATGTTAAGGCTATTGGCCTGTAGCTTTCGACTTTTGACCCATTTACCCATTTTTCAGCAGTGGTATTATCTCTGCTTTCCTCCATATATCAGGAATATTGTATTTCCAGATGTTTTTCAAGAGATTTAGTATTGCACTTTTACCTTCCTTGCCAAGGTTCTTTAGAAATTCTGGGTATATCAGGTCGACTCCTGGTGATTTTTTAATTTTAAGCCTTCTTAGTGCTTCTTCCAATTCGCTCATTATGAAAGGTGAGTTATATGGGTCTTTTATGTCATCCACAAATTTTTGGAATTCTACTTTAGTGTGCTTATTTTTCTTTGGTTTTGCTTGTTTAGCTTGAAATTCACATATCACTTCTGCTTTCCTCTTATCATCGTGTATTTCTTCTCCATTGTGTACTAATAACTCATTTTTGTTTGATATTTTTTCTTGGTTATTTAATTTAGAGAAGAATGTATGTGCCCTTTTCCCGTCCTTTTGGTAATCAATATTTTCTACAAATTCTTCTAATGCCCTCTTTTTGCTCTCGAGTATGGCCCTTTTTAGTTTTGCTTGTCTTTTCCTTAGCTCTATCATATCTTCCATGTTTTGTGTTTTCTCAGCCTTCTTCCTTGCTTCATCTCTCTGATCTTTGAGCACTGAGAGTTCATTGTTCCAAAATGGTTTAAACCATTTTACTTTGCCTCTAGGTATATGTTTTTCAGCTGCATCCTGTATTATTTTTATTATTTGTGCATTCTCCCTATCTATGTCCTCTTCAGCCTCCCTCTCGTCAAATGCCTTTTCTGTGTCTTGTCTAAACCCTCTCCAATTTGCCTTTTTGAAATTCCATGTGCACTTTGTATCCTCTTCCTCTTTGTTTCCCTTTTCTCTAGTGACTAATATCATTTTATGACCTGCTCCAGTAGGGTTTCAGATTCAGATTCAGAAAAATTTTTATTCTCAAGAAAATAAATACAATTGGTACATAAACAAACAAGAGAAGAGAATAGTCGAGAGAAGCCCACATAAGCACAGTGCTCGTGTGTGGGCAGTTATAATACATGTTAAATTTAAAACAATTACAAGATGTTAGCAAAGATAGAGTTTAAATTAATAGTAGTTTGTACAACATGAAAAAATAAGAATTAAATAAATAAAATAAAAATAAAATATATTTATGCAAGGAAGCAATTTATATGGTAAAATTCTTAAAACAAAACTAAACTAAACTAAACTAAAGAGATAGACAAAGGAATTTTTATAATAAAATTTAGCCTTGAGACTAAGTTGACAAGTAATAGGCTAGAACAGATTGGGCATTATTATTGTTATTTAATCCCTTTTTAAAGAGCCATTTCTTCACGTTATTTTTAAAAGAACATAGAGAAGAAACAAAACATTTTTCAGGCAAGGTATTATGAATTAAGGGTCCTAAAGAAATATGTCTTTGACCCAGACGCGTGTTTTTCCTAGGTAGGAATAATCCATGTCTGGTTGAAAGCCTAGTATTAGAGCGTGAATCAGACACATTCAGCTGTTTAAAGTCCTCCAGATTTTCTTGTTTAACCTCTTCTTGTAGATTGGCATGGGTAAAAACTAGATCGGGTCTTGACAGGTCTCCTTTGTATGACAGAAAAGTGAATGGTTCCTCTGCATTTACCAATATTAGCTGATTGCTGTCTACATATTCTTCTAAAATTGATCCTACTAGTGTCGTTTGTTTATAATTCCAAAGTGTGTTTGGTGCGTTAAAATCCCCAATTAAAATTGCATTGCTGTCTATATCGACTAAGTCTAGTAGTTTTGTTTCATTTCTGGGTGGGTTATAGGCCTATACAATGATGAATTTTGTCTTGGTGCCATTTTTCCATATTTCCATTTGAACAAACTCGATTTTGTCGTTCTCCTCCATTGCGTGTATTTCTTTGAAACGGCAAGTGATCCCCACCCTGACACCAACTAGGATGCCTGAAGAGATTCTCCTTTGTCTTTTTAGTTTGTACATCGTAAATCCTTGTGTATAAGCTTCGTCATTTTTATAGTCTTCAGTAATAGCACCTGCTTCCGTTATTGCGAATGCGTCCACATTTCTATCAGCGATTACTTTTTTTAAATTCAACATACTTATCTTTGGTGATTCCACCAGCGTTTCCAGAATAAGAATGTACATTTATTGCCCCCAGAGGGGCATTTTGTTCTATCCATCTTCCTATTAGACTTATCTCTCCGGTTATCAAGCGCTGGCATCCTTGTTGTCAGTCGTTTCGCATAAGCCAGGGGGTACGTGAAAGAGTTTTTAAACACTAAATACTCTTTGCGGACGCGACTGACTTCACCCCCCTTGTTAAGTTGTCATTAGTAAGTTGTTAGATATTGTGTAATAACTGAAACAAGATCGCAAAGTGTAATACTCTGGGGGACGGCGGAGCCTAGCTCTAGGTCACCGAACCAATCACAGTGATCGTACGGATCACATGATCAGTGCGAGGCGCATGCATGTGACTGCTTGTGCTGTGGTTCGCGCCTCGCAGTTGTATGCTTTGCTGATGTTCAGGGCGAGTTTGACTGTCTAACATTATAAGATATGATAACATAAATGTAATTGTTTCATTGTAACTTTGTGACTACTAATGACAATAATAATGATAAAACTTGGCTGTCGGGATACGCCGTGTCGATTGTCATTATTAAAATTCTGACGTTTCGAGCTGATTGCACAGCTCATCTTCAGAGATGTGAAGAGGAAATCACTGGGCAGAACCTATTCGAACCAGCTCGACCCAGTGAATGGTGTGCGGTGTGCAACCTCCTAATAAGACAATAATAATGTTTTAAATATGGCATAATTACTACGTCGAAAAACAGTGAGGGGTGGGCGGTCTCTTGGCCTTTAGCGCTGCAAGAATCGACGGGGTGGTTTTAACATTTTCACAACTAATCTGCATTGTAAACATATTTTTATAGGCATATATAATTATATACTCTGATATGACACAAAAAAACAAAGTGAACGATTTGATTGAAGTGATTGAAAGTGAGTGTTAAATTTGGTAATGCGAATATTAAAAGAAGCTTCATTTGAAATTAAGGTACAAGCTTATAAAACCCTTGTGAGACCAGCTTTAGAATATGCAGGGGAAGTTTGGGATCCTTACTATGAATGTGAAATAATGGAATTGGATAAGGTGCAGAGAAAAGCTGCCAGAAAGGTTAAGGGATTAAAAAAGTGGTGGACAGAAGAAACGGATTTAAATGGTAAACAGATTAGGAGATATGAAAGTATGGGAAAGCTGACAAATGATTTAGGATGGGATACCTTGGATTTCAGGAGAAAAAGAGACAGACTCTGTAAATTGTATAAGGCATCAAGGAATTATCCAGGCTGGGGAGAGATCAATAGTTGCCTTAAAAGGGGGATTTATAAGGGTAGGGGGGATCATGATTGGAAATTTAAAAGATATATTACTAAGACAGACGTAGGAAAATTTTCATTTATTAATAGAACAGTATCTGAATGGAATTTGTTACCTGAGAGCACTGTACAGAAAGATGGGCTAATACATTTTAAAAGTTCTTTGGCAAATTTGTAAATTTGTAATATTATGAAACTGTATATTTTAGTATTTTAAAATGTTAATATTAAACCTTGCCACCACACAGAAATTTGTATACCTTTAAGCTAATAAATAAATGTAAAATGTAAATGTAAATTACGACCTGCTTGTCGAAATTAGGCCTACATTCCTTTTAATTTGAAGAAATCCGGGAAATATTGCAAATATGCCTTCGAACAATGCTTCGAAATACGCGATGTTCCTAAGCATTTATTTCACAATCACACGCACATGCTGCACGCATTATAATACACTATAGGTCTACTTGTGAGTTGTGACTATCTCAACATTAGGCAGTGTTATGGCTCGGCTTGGTCGGTTACTGCGAGAACAGCACATGAGGAAGGAAAACAACACGCATCATTCACAATAGTGCAATATACTGTGACCAGCGCCCGAGAATGAGCCGCAGTCATTCGCTTTGCACAACCTGATCCCACAGCTGTTAAGGACGAAGGATGAACAAGGGAATCCTCCCGCGCAATGACTGAGAGAGATTGTGGTAGAGTAATCTAAATATTTTTAATTCGAATATTGTTCAGACGACAGCGGAAATTATTCGTCTTTAGCCCACTATAATTTATAAAATGTTAAATCGATTCACAGGACGTGTAATTGGATTAAAAAGATCAACACAACATAATTGATTGTATCAACATAACAGTTCTTTCAGTGCGGTATTGTTTAATGCTGAAAGTAAATTCTGAAATTATTTACTGTAGCAGATAATGGGAAGTTTTATTTCTTGTGTTTACTGAAAATGAACCACTACTATATCATAAGTAATAAATATAGCAAAACAGCTGCCCCTATAACCGCGCCAGACTATTATAATAATGTAACGTAATGACAATATATTGATATATGACCTTATGTGTTTTATTATACAATAATTGTACATTAGACAAAATTAATAATAGATTATTACATTAGGATTCGACGGCCTGACAATAATGCCCATTATATTGTCCGTTCTATAGCTATCAAGTAGATTTTACTCAATGGTAGATTGTTTTCTTTATAGGCTAACAGACTATCCAGTTGGCAATGCAATGCATATTCTGCAACAATGTAAACCAAGAAGATATGCAAAATGATATGTCAAAGGAGAATAAAAGGTTAAACAAGCAGCTCATGACATTAAATATAATAATTCTCCAATATTTGATACTACCAAAAATGTTCTGTCTGAGACAACCCATAGGGAACCTAAGTTTTGAAGGCGGGAAGGAAATTGGTTCTCTCTGGTCTCAGCGCACATAAGAGTTAGCATGGTACGAAAATGTAACTTGCCGTATCTTTTGACTCGCGCAAAAGAAATCTAAACCAATAACATCACAAGATGCATAATTTTGTGAAGAAAATGATCGGCATCCTACTTTGCTCGATGACGCTTCCTAAATTCAAACTATTATGAGTTAAATGGACCCATGTTTGCGCGGTGTTGCAAATGTAGGGATGGGATTTGACCGGTCAAATTCAAATTTGGTCAATTGACCGTCAATTGACGGTCAAATGTAAAAAATCATAAATTAAATTTTATTAGATAATTACTTAATGTATTTAAAATGTTGTGGTGACAAAACCTTTTTTCATTTAAATGCTTTATTAAGTGGCATATCATCATCGTCATCATCATCGTCGATGCTGTCATCAGTCCCTTCCTCCTATTCAGCTTCAGCTTCCCCAGAAGCTATCATATTTTATAGGTCTATTATAATTCATATTATAAGTACATAATAAATGATAATTGAAATAAAATCATACCTAATTAAAACATTTTTGAATGAGAAAGACAGAAAGAAATGTTATCGTTTACTCAACAATTAAAATTAAAATATAAAAATAAAATTAATTTAAAGTTTTAAAACAATATACACATGTTTTCTTTTAAGTCAATTGACCCGTCAATTGACTGGTCAATGGACATTGTGCAACCCTACGCAAATGTACTCTGACTGAGCGGCAATCTAAGCGAGACGCAGCCACGTTGTATACATCTGTGGCATCCTCGCATACCACACGCCTGTCCATGGTTGCTAAATGTATTTCGGATTCAAGATTTTTTTGGTACATGAAGGATATTTTATGAGTAATGTATAATCTAGTACAACCCAGAAAACTTTTGGATTAAAAACAGGATATTATTATATAGAATGTTGGTTAATGTGATGCTTTAAAACACACAGACTTTCACCAAAATGACTTTGTAGGAGAAAATGTGTCCGGTACCCCCCACTTTACATTTTACACTTTTTACTTTTTACAGGACAGGACATTATAGAATAGATCAAGTAGCGCAAGAGAGTGAACTTTTGAAGAAAACATGTATATCTCGACTAACAATCTGATAGTGATGTGCATTGTGCGCTGCTGCAGCTACAGTCCCTTCCACAGAAACAATGTAAGTTTGTGTTGACAATTTTATATTATTTCTTTACCAATTATGTAGGGTATACAGTATAACACCGACACGATGATTTCACAATAAGCTTTGCTTCATCCACTATACTTAATTATCAATACATATATGCAAGTTTCAAATTTAAATTTCTTTGGAACCGAGTATAACTTTCTTTGTGATTACCACAATATATTACAGTGCAGGCACGGAAATACTTATTCCAAATTTGGTATAAAATAGTATTTGAGGATGACCAATGACCATCGACTATATCATTTTCGTCC